>JAKLNT010000088.1:0-96689 GCA_022814375.1 Aspergillus quadricinctus
TAGCTATCTAGCTCAGTGTGCTGCTTATTAGTTTATTAGATTTATTTATTTATTTACTTCTTCTTATTAGGTTTATTCATTCATTTACTTCTTATTAGGTTTATTTATTTATTTTAGTAAGTAATTTCTAATATTACAGGCTAGAAGCCTTGAAATCTATAACCTAAATTTAGATAGTAAGAAATTACTAAGGAGTCTAACTAGATCACAGCAGTTAAACATAATAAGGAGTGTGTGAATAGTAACTAAGATTATATAATAACTACTACCCTGGCTGGGGCTTTATGATTTCAGCTAGGGCCAAAGGAAGATCGCAAGTGCTTAGTAAGCTCGAGCACTCAGTGGGCCCTGCCCGCTACAGGATCATCACCTTACCATGTGGGGAAATATAGCGACCTTCTAAAGAGTCGACCGAGAGATTGCGAGTTGAATATCTGTGCGTCAGAGATGCAACTGAGGGTCAATGCACAAGGATGCATTCTTGGTCCAGGTACAGCCAGTCAGAGCTGAGAGGGTCAGATATTCTCAGACTCAGACAAACTCTGGTCACCAGTCACCACTCACCCCGGATCTCCATTCCCCAGTCACGACGGGGTGGTGCTCAATGGGCTCTGGAGTCTGGATCTGATGGAGAATGGAGACCGGCAAGAGACTGCGGGATGCTCTGAACCTGACCCGCCGGACCGTCTTGTGCCGCCTTTGCCGTGTGACGGTTGGGGAAGGAGGAGCGAGTTTCGGCAGTGGAAATAGTCCAGGTACTTACTAATAGACTACCTTAGTATTTCATGATTTTCATCTCCTTAGGAATATCTACATGGACATAAACTCTCTCAGGATCCAAAATGATCCATGACTACCTAGGAGACTACGTGGCACGCGAGCATTACATACCTTGGAAGTATTTTTTGGGGAGAGTCTAAAAGGCGTCAACTCCAAATCTATAGGCTGAGACAATATGCGCCTAATAGAGGAGGATTTATCATTTACTCTCATCCCAATTCCATATCATCACTGATCACGATCGAAACGAATTTTCTTTGCCTTGACCCTTGAGGCCTTGAGCTACAGTCAGTAAGGTAAGGTAGGTGATTCTAGCTTGGGGTCATATATGATTGGCTTTTAGTCCTAGTCTAGTCCCACTCAGGTATCCGACAGCTCAATTTTGATTGGGTCAGATCACATGCCCTCTTGAGACTGAGATCGTCCAAGACTCCAAGAGTGGGCCCATCCGCCCATGCGACAAAATGTTGGTGTTTTCCGTTTGTCCAGCCTCCTCCCCGCGCATCCTCAAGTGAGAAGAGTGTTCAACAATCAACAACGACTCTGGCTCGTGATCGTAGTATACTTTTACTCTGGCTGGCGCTTTGGCTTTGCTGTTGCCTTGTTTTCTAACTTCACATCCACATTATTATTCACTGGCTTCTGACAGCTCCCTCACGTTTGCGAGTTTCCCCAGGCTCTTTTTCTACTATGTGAGTTCTCGCTGTAATACTACTCGGTAGAGATTAGCTTGGCTTGATTTGATGGTAGACCTCAGTGGAGAGAAGTATGCCACATGCGAGGATATCCCCAACGCCTGTTATTGATCATTGAGGCATTTGCAGCCTTCTCCTGCCAACCGATATAATATTATTGTGCTCTTCAGAGGTGAACGACAGGGATCATCGGGAATGACGACACTGTACACAAGCTACCCCAACCATTAAGGATCAAATACTCCGAATATCGGCAGTTGTTACTAATGAGTTCTAATCAACAAGCATTAAAAATGTCCTCCGTTTATCGGATATCCCGAGTGAGGTGTCTCGGGTCAGGAGTCTCAAGTCTGGCCCTATGCACACCCCTGCTGCACTGTGCGGCATATCCATCATCCAGTTTTAATAGTACGTACTAAGCTGGGACCAAAAAATTCGCTCGTGATGCACTTCGCGAGGACCCGGGGGCAGGGGCCCTAGTGCCCTGGAGACAATCTCTAGGCATCGTGGGGCTGTATCATGTTGTCTTAACGGGAATATTACGATCCACCATCAGAATCATGATCGGCTTCAATCCCAGTTTGGGCGACTGGCGGGGTGGATGATTCCCCATGGGCCGGGGTTGAGGAGACTGTGAGACGGAGACAACTTCCAGCTTTCAGGTCCTAGTTAGGCTAGTCCAACAGCTTCTGAAGAGTTCATCGAGACATCGAGACTTCAGAACGATTTATAGAAGCGCGGCTTGATCATATAATAAGTGTAAGGGTTGCAATGGACTTGATTGAGTTTTAGTCTAGGCCCTGCAATTGACCTGAATGATTAATATTGTCTACCCAAAATCCCTCATGGGCTTAGGAGTTCCAAACTCCTTGTTGATATTCAAGATCCTTGTAATGGATTTTTATGAAGGAGTTGTGTGACGATTCTAAGGATAAGGTGACAATCATCCTCATCTAGACCGACATCCTAAGGCAGAAAGACCTAGTTTTTGATAGTGTAAGGTAGATGCGGACCTCGGTACGGAGTACGGAGTGGACAAGATGGAGATATATCATACAATTTATACCTCCTTGCCGCTATCAACTTATCCTCGATTTCGGATTACGGAGTAACTTAGAAGGTTAGAAGTAGACTTTGGAGTGACCAGGCTGAAGTTTTTGACGCTGGTTCAATGATGAAGGTATCCAGACGTTCTCGAAGCCACACACCCCAAAACAGTAAGATGGTCCGCAGTGGATGGAGGAAGAGCAAGAGATTGGTCAAAGAATTGATTACTAATGAGACTTTGAAAGAAAAAAAGCAAAAAGGAGAAAAGTAAAAAACGGAAAAAATTCCGAGGTTGTGACGCAGCTGCCACCCCACTACCTCTACCGGTGGGATCCACCTCAACAGCCATCTTACCTAATCTGGCCTCTTAATGACCAATGATAACTGCAGTGTGTCGCTCATCACTCAGACTCTTGAAATCCCCGTGACTGCCTGTGGCGGCCAGGCCAAGTAACGTGACCGGGCCGAGGACAGGACCCGGCATGGGAAACAATGATGGTTGGATACTGCAGTGTGGCTAAGGAAAAGGTGGAAGTTGGAGTAGGGAGAAACCGGGTATGGGAAACGGCTTCTTCTTCTTCTCTCCATATTTTCCCCTGGTTGCTTTCCCCACGATCTTGAGCCTTGAGGAATTGAAAAGTCTCATTCTCGGCTTCGATTTCTGAAGTAGAGAAAGGGGATACTCCGTAATGACTGGCTGGATAATCTGAATCCATACGGAATACGGCGGTCCGCTCGACCCCCGCCGAACTTGGCCCATCCTAATCCCGTATTCCCGTTTAATATTAATAGGGAGATGAAATACCCTCAACTCCCAGTCTCAAAGTCTATCTACCTTGGGCTCTTAGTCTTAGCGCGACTGAGTTTTGCAAAGTTCAGCTTATCCAATAATTGTTAATCCGGAAAACTAGATTCGGTACTCCGACGTAGTTAGTCCGAATAATTGACATTCTTCTGGATTGCCATGCTACGGTTCTTGTCTGGGGGAGGCAACACTGACGGCGAGTGGATCCGGGGGGGTTCATCATCCCAACACACACATGGGGCCTCCTGACTTCACACATTCTTATTATTTTTTTATTATTTTATTGGGGTTTTTTAACAGTAAGGTACTATGGAGTAAATCGTCGTTAGTTATTGGATATCCATAGAATCGATGACTTGCTATCACCTTGCTATTTAAACAATCTCTTCCCCCGTGCCCCAGCTTTTCGTCCTCTGGACGAAATTATGGATTATGAAAATGTTCTTCTTTTGAGAGTACAATACTCAATCATATAATTTAAGACAGAAGACACTCTCCACTCTCCACTCTTCACTCTCATTCCTGTTCTCCATTACCATCCACTTCGTCCTTCCTTTTTCAACGTCCCCTTGTTGGCGACAATTTCCACCTATACCTCCTTAATCCTTTCGACCATACATCTTCCGTTTACAGCAAATTAGAGGAAGACTCTCTTCTAGTTTATACTGCCACTATTAATTGATATCATTGGATCGCAAGCTTCATCGGTTCGCCTGGTTTCAGAATGACTAATCTTGCTGTATCGTCATCGACGCCCACATCCACAAATACCATGGAGACCGAATCCCAGAGTAAACGTAAAGCCTCGACGGCTGGACTCTCGGCTAATTCTCGCCCGGTTAAGCGGCGGGCTTCGAAAGCATGCTGTTGTTGCCGGGCAAGGAAAGTCCGGTGTGATGTGGTGGAGAACGGTTCACCATGCACGAATTGCCGGTTGGACCAGGTAGAATGCGTTGTCACAGAGAGCAAGCGGAGAAAGTTCGTTCTACATATGTCGATGCGCTGCAGGATTCGTGGCTAACATCGAGTGCGCTTCGCCGTTGCTCTTCAGGAAATCACGTGTCGAGGTTGAAAATGCCACCCGTCAGCCGTCCCAGTCGCCCGCGGAGGGCCTTGACGACGCAGGAAGCTTCCTCAGAAGACTCAGCGAGTCTCACGGGTTAAATGCGGACATTGCTCCTGAATCACCATCTTTGCAGTCCGTGGATTTGGATCAAGGGCATCATATGCCGCACCTTCTGTGTTCGTATTTTCGCTGTCGTTTTCGCATTCAGTAATCCTTGTACTGATACTTGGCATTGCCCACAGACCAGAGTCAGGCCAGCAGAATCGGGGGAGGGGACCACTTTCGCAGGCGAATGGCCCCTAATCCTGCGGTTCCGGCCACTCTTCCTCTTCACAATGTCACGTCACAAATCCAGCAGCTATTGGATCCTTCCTTCTCCAACGCGCGATCTGGTGGTGTACTACTGCCGGACTACATCAGAGGCCTACCATCCCGATTGCAAAGAGAAGATATCGAATACCTGTCCATGAAAGGAGCACTAACAGTACCCGACGTTGGCTTGAGGAACGAACTGCTCAAGGCTTACATTCACTATGTGCACACGTACATGCCTCTATTGGATCTGGAGGAGTTCTTACAGACTATCGTGCAAAACGATGGTATTCATCGGATGAGTCTTCTGCTGTTCCAGGCAGTCATGTTTGCGGGCACGGCTTTTATCGACCTAAAACACCTTCATGCTGCTGGTTACCACTCGAGAAAGGCGGCTCGAAAGGTCTTCTTCCAACGAGCCCGACTTCTGTATGACTTCGATTATGAAGTTGATCGAATCTCTCTCGTTCAATCACTGCTGCTGATGACTTACTGGTATGAGACCCCGGACGACCAGAAAGACACCTGGCACTGGATGGGCGTCAGCTTGTCATTGGCGCATACCATTGGCCTGCATCGGGACCCCGGGAATTCTCGCATGGACGCCCGGCGCCAGCGAATGTGGAAACGTATCTGGTGGAGCACCTATACTCGCGATCGCTTGATTGCCCTGGGCATGAGGCGCCCTATGCGTGTCAAAGACGACGACTGTGATGTTCCAATGTTGACCCTCGACGACTTCGAATTCCATCCATTTTCGCCGGAAATCGTGAGTATGGTGGGAGACTCGGAGGTTCTGCAAAATGTTGAACACCAGAAGAAGCTGGCCCTTATGTTCATCGAGAAGGCGAAGCTTTGCCTGTGCGTCAGTCATGTCCTGTCGGCTCAGTATTCTGTTCTCAGTCACAAGTTTGGCGGGACGATGGAGACGACTATGATGTTGGTTCCAAAGAAATCGGCAGCAGAAACGTTCGAGGTTCGGCGTTGCGATCAGGAGTTGGAAGATTGGCTGGCCAATCTTCCTACGGAAATTCAGTACACTCCGGCGGCCCCCGCGAAGTTAACAGAAGCGCAGGAAGTCTTGCACTCTCATCGCGCTCTCCTTAAGATGGTCTATCTGACTACATCAAGCGCGTTGCACCGTCCTCAAGTCCTTCCAGCGAGCCCCTTTCCGTCAATGGATGCAGAGCTGCAGGAAATCTCGAGGAACAAGGTCCGATTCGCCGCGGTTGAAATCACGAATATCGCGCAGGACTTGCACAGCTTGGATTTGACAAGATATTTCCCTACTACCGGCGTCACTGTACTTCTGCCCGCCGTCATCATCCACCTGCTCGATATCAAATCGAGCGACCCCAGCGTGCGGATGACCAGCCTCCAGCGATTCTACCAGTGCATGCGTATTCTACAACGTTTACGAGAGATTTATGCATCAGCCGACTTCGCGACATCCTTTTTGGAAGCTGCGATTCGAAAGGCCGGTATTCAACTCACAGTGGCTCCCCAGGACGTCCAAGCTCGTTCGAGCACTCTCGATGCGGGCGCACGGGTCAATACGCTGACACCCCCTCCGGATTCTCTTGCCCAGAAGATCCCTGATCTGACTTACCCTAAGCCGGCGGGTGTTGGAACTGCTCGCCAAGCCGTCGAAGAAGGCGATACATTGTTCGCCTCTACTCCACCTCCCTCGGATGGCAGTGAAAACGGCAGTACCGCCAACATCAACCGGAACTACCACCGAGATGCGTTCAGTATTCCAAATTTGGACTCGGAACTAAGTATTAGCCAGCTGATGGACTTGGCTAATGACGCCGAGGTGACTCAGAATGATTTTGATGCTCTTATCAATTTTGATGACGCCGGTGCCGACTTCTTCACGGCCGACGATCCTATGAATCTTAACGGATCCGGTCCCAACAGCAAGGGATTGGGATTTTCCATGGATCCGATGAATGGCATGTCTGACTTAATGGGCTTTGACAACGGAAAGGGTCACAGCAACACCGAGACAGCAGCCTCAGAGCCTAACGGTCT
Organism: Aspergillus quadricinctus; assembly: GCA_022814375.1. Taxonomy (NCBI): domain Eukaryota; kingdom Fungi; phylum Ascomycota; class Eurotiomycetes; order Eurotiales; family Aspergillaceae; genus Aspergillus; species Aspergillus quadricinctus. The sequence goes on from JAKLNT010000088.1 coordinate 6,740, forward strand.
TACAGCTAATCTCGACGCCGACCTGGTATGTGCCTAAGTGGTTGACGTGATCGTCGATCAGGGACTCCATCGATTTCTTTCTGAGGGTTGTTCGGCTGTGAATTTAGCGTACCGTTTCCTTTTCTTTTAGGTCTTTTTACGTTCTGTATGCCTCGAGAGATGATTTTCTTTGACGGAGTTTATGTATAATGGGACTTTGGGACATGAACAGTTTTGGATGATTGTATCGCACGTCTTGCGTTGTGTTGCATTGCGACTGTTGGACTACATAGAGGGCATTAAAAGCACGACAAGGAAAATAGGTAGCAATGAACTTGTATTATGACGCGCTCTCTTTGTCCCTGACCATTTTCTTCTTTCCGCAGTAAACTTCCCGGTCAAATCGCATCATTTCCTTGATGTCGGACAGCATCAAACAGCAGAGACCTGACTCGGGTTCCTGCCTTGCTGGTGCGTTGAAGCACGCACAGCGAAATTGAGGCTTACAGTCTTACACCACCTGAAGACCCTCTTGGTATCTTCTAGGTTAGCTTCGGAGCTGGATTACTATCTAGACAACGGCCAAGCAGCGGTGAGGCTATGACAAGACAGGTTAAGATTCTACGCCGCAGTTTCTTTGTTGTGCTTGATCTTGGCGTTGGTTTATCCATGCCGCTGCCATGAAATTCAGGCTTCCAAGCATATCTACTTTCTTATCCGTCGGGCCCCCGTGATGTCCTTGGACGCCATTCCTCTTTTGGCAGGTCGTGTAGAAGTTGTTGATCCTCCCCTTGCACGTCTCTAGTCTCTGCACCCTTTGGACCCTTGTTGTTTTTGCTCTGCCATCGTCTCTCGTTGCATCTCATCAAGATCCCAGAATGTACTTCCTTCGCTTGAGCCGCTTCTCGTCTACTTCTTTCCGTCGAGATGTCATTCTCAAGCTGGAACTGTGCTCCAAGGTCTTCATAGCCATGAGAATCTTCTCATCACACTTGTCAACGGCTGTCGATCTTCATCATTAAATTAATACGGAGTAATGTCCGAAGGATGAGACATGTTGACTGATCCACATTCTCTTGTACCACCATTGGTGGAGACCCTAAAATCGTGCCATAAGCGATGCCCAGCTTGGAGGATATGGATATGGCGTGTTCTTGGAAGTGCTTTGTTCCCATCAAGACCTATCAGCACCCAGAATACGAGTCATTGCCGATAAGACACTTGCTCTTGCTTCGTCCCTGGTTGGATCCTCCAGGAGTTGCAGCCTTCCAGGTATTATCGATGCAACCTCATTATCAAACTAATTCTACAAGGATCCGAGTCTCCCCCGCAATGCAGATAGTTTCCCCTCACGCTTTGGGCTATAAGCCAATTCTCGAGCTCAAGCTCCCTCGTATTAAAGCCAACGAGAACCCTGGTCTGACCACCGTCTCCTTGAGCTGCAAGTACAAGGGAGCTTTTCTTTTTCGGCCTAGGGATTGGGATTGGCGTAGTGCTAGCATTTCCTCTCGCAGCTTGTTCCCTCCAAAGCTCCGAAAATGCGTGGTTACGGCTTGATTTCCTTGTTGCCAGTGGCTGCGGCCATTTGGGCACCTGCAACATATCAACCGGTGACTGTTGATAAACGACAGTTACCCAAAAACCCTACCGGAGTGAAGACTATCCACACTGCCAACAATGTTACAATCCGCTATAAAGAACCCGGAAAGGAGGGCGTTTGCGAGACCACACATGGGGTCAAGTCATACTCTGGCTACGTTGATCTCTCACCAGATTCTCACACTTTCTTCTGGTTCTTCGAAGCACGCCACGACCCCAAAAATGCCCCCATTACTCTCTGGCTGAACGGTGGTCCTGGAAGTGATTCTTTGATTGGCCTGTTTGAAGGTTTGTGCCCATTTTCTGACCCAGATCATGTCTTGATATCTGATTGCCGATCATTTAGAATTGGGCCCTTGCAAAGTCAATTCCAAACTCGAGTCCATTATCAATCCTTACTCGTGGAACGAAGTTTCCAATATGCTGTTCCTGTCTCAGCCTCTGGGCGTCGGTATGCATCAAACCACACGCGCTCTTGAATATTCCAGGCTCACGACTCACGATACGCAATACAGGATTTTCCTACAGCGAGGCAGAACCCGGCTCGCTGAATCCGTTCATTGGTGTTTTTGAAGATGCATCTGTCGCCGGCATTAAAGGCCGATACCCGGTCATTAACGCTACCCTAATTGGTAATTTCTCAAACCTGATCCCGCTTCAGATACTGCTCAGCCATGCCTTCTAACAATATGTTCTTACAGACACTACTGACCTCGCCGCTCACGCCGCCTGGGAAATTCTTCAAGGCTTCATGGGTGGTCTACCGCAGTTGGACCACAGAATCAAGTCTAAGGATTTCAGTCTGTGGACTGAAAGTTATGGAGGGTAGGTCATGCCTTTCAACAGTCACTATGTAAGAGATCTTCTCTGACTTAGGTTCGCCCGTCTAAAGCCACTATGGCCCAGCTGTGAGTTTCCTATTTCTCTTCATGAGCATGTGGCCTAATGTTTGTAGTTCTTCAATTACTTCCATGAGCAAAATGAGAAAATTGCCAATGGTGCAGTGGAAGGAATTCACCTCAACTTCAACTCACTCGGTATTATTAACGGTATCATCGACGAGGCCATTCAGGTATGCTTGCATTTTCGATAGTGGGTGCGCCGCTTGTGATTTGCTGATTTCCTTTCAGGCAAGCTACTACCCGGAGTTTGCAGTGAACAATACCTACGGTATCAAGGCCGTGAGTTGACCCTACAAGGCAGTGTCACGGACAACCTACTGACATCTTTTAACCCTATAGGTCAATGATACCGTATACAGCTACATGAAATTCGCAAACGAGATGCCAAATGGCTGTCAGGACCAAGTCTCATGGTGCAAGCAGACAAACCGTACTTCTTTGGCGGATTACGCGATCTGCAGCGAGGCCACAAACATGTGCAGAGACAATGTCGGTACGTTCGTCAATCGTCCTGGGGTTCACCTTGCTTAAGAACGTAAATTTCCGGCTAACCATATAATCAGAGGGACCATACTATGCATTTGGTGGCCGTGGCGTATATGACATCCGGCACCCATACAACGTAAGTAGGAACAGAGCGCGCTCTATGATTGAAGATGATGGGATAAGGAGCATGAAAACCCTGACTGAAGCGTGATTACTACACAGGATCCTACCCCGGAATCGTACTACGTCGACTACCTCAAGAAAGACTCGGTGATGAACGCCATCGGAGTGAACATCAATTACACGCAGTCGAACAACGATGTCTACTTCGCCTTCCAGCAGACCGGCGACTTCGTCTGGCCCAACTTCATCGAAGACCTGGAGGAGATCCTCAAGTTGCCCGTCCGCGTGTCGCTCATCTACGGTGACGCCGACTACATCTGCAACTGGTTCGGCGGCGAGGCCGTTTCCCTCGCGGTGAACTACACCCACGCTGCGCAGTTCCGGGCCGCCGGTTACACCCCAATGGTGGTCGATGGCGTCGAGTATGGCGAGACCCGCGAGTACGGCAACTTCTCGTTCACCCGCGTGTACGAGGCCGGCCACGAGGTCCCGTACTACCAGCCTGTCGCGTCGCTGCAGCTCTTCAATCGCACTCTCTTCGGCTGGGACATTGCCCAGGGCACTACCAAGATTTGTCCCGATTACAGCACCAACGGCACGGCCAAGGCGACGCACACCGAGTCTTCCGTGCCCTTGCCTACTGCGACAGCTAGCACCAGTGCCCACTGATCTCGTGCTGTGCATATCTTTTTGTAGATCTGTACATATTATGACCAAAGTAGTGTGGATATATGTGAAGCAATACACTCTCACTCGAAGCAGGTCTCCTACGCGAGCTCTTGATCATTATCCCAACTCGTAGCATGAACATCTCAATGTAGAACGAACTTGATTAGTCAGGATATATATATGCATGTGCAACTATTAACCTGATGCACATCCGACGAGGCATCCAAGCTCGACACACCAGCGCTCAATGCCTTCACAACCGAAGGGAGACTTGCAAGAGAATCGTACTAGGGTCTGCCTTGTCGGTCAATTAATTAAAGAGAACATTAGTGGTCGTCCATCATAGATACATGCCCAGAGCCTCACTCAAGCATCCAAAACGCTCTGAAGGAGTCGGCACTTGACCAAAAAAGCAGTGACGGGATAATAACCAAAAATACTGTCAAATACACACATGAAACATCACGCTGTCATACAGTACGCCAACACGACGCGTCAATATGTTCGGGTGAAGTGGATCGAAGGAAGTGCGCAAGAGCGACTTAGGCGGAGGAGACTTGTTTCTCGACTGTCTCTCCCTTTGTAGAGTCTCTGCGATCTTCGATGGCAACAGCATTCACTTCTTCGGCTGTTTCGTCGGAGAACTTGAGATCCTCCTCGACATCCACGTGCTCCTTGATCTTGAAGAAGATGATGGGAGAAGCAATCAAGAGGCTGCCAGCAAGCAATCCCCAGCAGGAGGCGAACTCGGTCATATAGGGGGTCTTTTCTGCATCCATGCTGCAAAAGACAGAGATGTCAGCGAGGTATCCTTGCGAGTCGATATACGCCGACTAAAACTTACCGCCACATTCCTGCAGCACCAGCAGATTGAATTCCCTTGTAGAAACCCGCGAAGTTCGCCAGCTTACGACCGTTGTTGGAGAGCGATCCCATATACCTAGAAGTCGTCAGAGGTTCCAAACCAAATCCAGTAGAAGTGACAGAAACTCCGAAAGAATCAATTGCGGGGACTCACCAGTATGCGCATGTCTGGAAAGCAGCGTCGTAGAAGCCGTAGAACATATAGAGGAACATGGGACCAACGTAGCCATGGGACGTAAAGTCGACGTCTTGTGTGGCGGTAGCGCGGGTATACTGCTTCTGGAAAGCATAACCACCACCCCAGACACCCATAGTGATGATAAGGAGGAGTGCCCAGTTCAGTTTGGCGCGCATGGGCCGAGAAAGGAATTTCAGGTCCAGAAGCTGACCAAAGACAAAGGCACCAACCATCTGCATAAGCCAATAGAGCAAACTGTTGAGAGATCGGGTACGAATGTTGAAGTAGGCGCCATTAACACTATTGAAGTGGTATCCGTAGAACCAGTTACTCGCCAAAAACATGGGAAAGAACAGGATGATGTAGTAGTCGGTGCGAAGAGTCTCATAGAGGCCGAGCAGCTCCGATTTCCAGGTAGGGTTTTTCATCGAGATGACGCGAGAACCATCCTTGCGCACGACGTACTTGGAGTCCGAAAGGAACCAGGCGAGAACGAATCCCAGAGCCATGAGAACCATGAAGGCGATGTAAGTCCCGTCATTGACCGTTCCGGCGTTGGAGTGCATATTCTGGGCCAAGGGGATCTGCACGCTAGGAGTCAGTAAACAACCTCCCTGAGACAAGCCTAATAATGATCACCTACCAAACTTCCAATCACTCCACCAAGATTGAAGATGACCCAGAAGACTGCGATGAACTTTCCCTTCTCGTTCTCATGCGGATAGCTCATCATGACCGCACCCTGCGCGCACCACAAGAGACCGGCACAAACACCCAGCAGGGCACCAGCGAAGATGACGAAGCCAGCGTTTTTGTTGTGGTTGTAGGAGAGAAGGGATGCCACATAGAGGAAATAGCCAAAACCACCAAATGAGAGGGTCAGTTGAAGACCAATTCGGTTTGCGACGGAACCTGCGAAGAACCCGACAAGAGCGAAGGTACTGTACAGAGCCGTATTGGCATTGCTGGCGACCGTTGGATCGACTTGTCCACCACCTCCGAGACCACTGACCGCATTGAACATACCGGGACAGAGGAAGCAAACAAACGAGACCAGGATCAACTGGGTCTCGGGCGAAGCAAACCACGGCAAGGTCAAGGGGCCAAGTTTCAACGGCTTGTACATCCACGGCTTACCAGCGATGGTGCTATGACGGGCGGGCTCGGGGTCCGAGGAGATGGCAGGACCTTCCTTTTCGGACCGGTGACCGTCCTCTGGTCTTTCGGATGCCATGGTGGTATACTGTATGGCACGAAGAACGAAGACAAGCGATGGTATTGATAATCAACGGCCCAGCGAAAGACAGCGGGGTGGATGATGCTCAGACGTGATGAGCAGCAATGGGAATGTTTGTTGATCAGCAAACGTGCCCTAATACACCAGGATAGGTATTCAAGGACTGTGAGCAACAAGAGAGGATGAGAGGTGAGAGGTGAGAGGTGTATACGGGTATAGGTAGGTAGGTATATACGGATATGCAGAGTATGTTTATGGAAAAATAAACACAAGCCCCTACTAGATGTATACAAGAGAGGCAGGATAAACAGCAAGGGGAGAAGATCGACGACGATCCTTTGCGCCGGAAACAGAAGAAGGGGACGAAGAATGCGGGATGACGGGGGTTGGGTATGTGTGTAACAGGGACAGGGACGTATATAATATAATAATGTACGAGGTGCCAGCACAATAATGTACGACTTGAATTACTCCCAAGAGGGAAAAGCCGATGTTTGTTTGTGTCAGACGAATCCGGGGTAAAGAGAAAAGGAGAAAGAAGAAGAAGAAGAATAAGGATGAGGAGGAGGGAAATTAGAGAGAAACACTGTCACAGAGCGGCCAAACAAATAGTCAAGTCAAATGCGATGAAGATGCGAGGAGGGCTCTGGATCCCCAACCACAGAACCACTCGAGTCCAATCAATCGGATTGATTCAGAAAAGAGAAAACAAAATAATACTCTGGAACAGTGTCTGGAGGGTTGTTTTAAAATAAGAAGAAAGGACTCAAGAGGGAGGAGAGGCTAAAGAGAAGTGGATTAAGAAAAATAAGAAGGAAAAAAAAAACTCAAAGGGCACTAGAGGTAACACCAGAGAGCCTAGATGATAGTCAGACACAGACACATGGATGGACTATCAGATAGATAAGACTTCGATAAACGAAGTCACCACGAAGGACAGGGTGAAAAGAGGCAGACGATGATAGATAGCATAGTAACACTCAAGTAGTGGATACAACAGAAGAGAGAGAACGAGGTGTATCTTATCTCTGTGATAGAGTGCAAGGGTTGCGTTGGGACTAAGTGGTCAGAGCTTCTCAATTAATGAGGTCCACGGTCAATGTCAATCATATGATACCAAGGGTTATGTCTGATGATTTTCTGACATGAGAAAATTGACTTATACTCGGTATGTAGTAGTTGATGATCCAGATGAGGAAGAGATTGGGAGCAATAATGGATGCAGATTGGGGGGAGAACCCTTGGATCTTGGATCTTGGGAGTCCAACGACTCCACAGCAACTCCAGGATTATGGGGATTCAAGTGCGGAGAGAACCACACAGATCACGCACAAGAGTTAGTAATGAAAACAAAGAAGCGGATGATGGTGATGATTGTGCTGAATCATGGATAAGCATAGTCTTGGGTCGTACTCTCAGTTGGTATGGAATGGCCTCAAAACACAACAGACAATACACAAAGTTTCAAGGACAGTCCGAGGTGACAGCCACGCGACAGCGGCAATTGAAACAGTGACAGATGGGATGGAGTCGCGTGCTTAGCGCAAGATGATTAGTCTCGCTTAGACTGATGCTTAACAACAATATTATCCTCGTTACTTGATACTAATAGTAGGTAGCATGGTGGCTTTCTTGACCTCGGCCTTAATTTTGATCATTGTCACCATCAAATAATTGACACAACTCCTCTTAATATGACATGGGAGATTGAGCAAAACCACCGTACATTATTTATTGGTCTCAAGAACAAAGATAAGCTGACAACCTAAGCTGACAAGTAAGAGCGTACCTAGGTATCTATCTGCGTATCTCTCTTGTGCGGAAAACTGCATATCGAAATGAGTAGTCTCAAATTGTGAAGCTCAAGGAGCTCCTCCTAATGGTTAATGGTTGGATGTTAGACCAGACCAGACCAGACCCAGAAGAACCGAAATGAGACCAAGGTGACGGTAACATCGGCCGTTTGCATCTGTGCAACTGTACGGATCCGGGAGGCCAGTCCGCGTCTCTGGTTGGTCCAAGTCCGACTTTTGAGGTAAGGTAGCACCGGGGCACCACTGCACCAGTCACGGGCTTGGGTTCCTCGGGTCAAAGTACAAGTACAGTAGTATCGGTCAGGTAATCAATTCTGCTACCGACCGAGGAAGTGGTGAGATCCAATGATACCAGCTCTACTCATGAAGATGACTGACTTGGAGTCAGCCTCATGTAGTAGGATCTATCTAAGGACAAAAAGTTCATGCAGTCTGATAATTATCTTATTTCTTACTTTGTATTACTTTGCTTCAAACCATGCTCACTCACAGTCTGGAGAGTAAGGTACCTACCTTCATGTCATGGTATGGTATGGTATTACAAACAGGCAGTCATTGCTTGTACTGTGTATGTTTGATTAATGTATTCATTACCGATCTGTATGTAACAAATTGAAATCAGTTTCGACAGTTCCATACTTACGGCTTACATAACCTACATGATATCAATCCCATGATGATCATCACCTCCGACAGAAGAGGCAAGCCTATCATCCATGGATCAGCACTCCCGCATCAGGTTGCTAATGTTCAAGTTTGTCCCGATTTTGTATTTTTGATAAGTACATTATTAGCTAAAGGATTGCCATGCCTCAAATGACCATGTATGTCGCATCCACGTGGAGTTTGTGTTGGCTTTCAGGAGCAGCCGTTGGTACGGAGCAGATGTCGTACGAGAGTATTCCATCCACAACTTTTTTCGACGTCACATCTCATAACGGTTTTCTTTGATCCTTCTGCCCCTCCGTCGTGGAGCAACTTACCAGAGGAATGTCCTACTCAACCTACCCCTCTGTAGGTCCATTTGATGTCACCATCATGTAGCCAGACAATATCTTTCTTGTCCCTGGTTTCGCTTGTTGCCTCCAAACTCTATGCATATACATCCATGTGGATTTCATCCTGATTTTTATCTCGATCAGCAGGAATCAAAAGCTCCTCCCTATATCCATACTCTCCTCTTCCCGCGATTCACTTCATTCTCACTGCTTGTCCCTTCTTATTATAAGCGGAATACCTCTAGGTACTACATCATAGGTGTAGGAAACCAAAGAGTCGGAGTCATACATCATGCCAGGCAAAACAACGTCTTCTCCGCGCATCACCAAATTCACCAACTGTCGCATCGTCAAGGGTTCCGAGCTTGTTGAACAGGATGTCTGGATCGATTCTCTGTCAGGCAAGATTCTCAAAGATCAGGAGGCTTTCTACGGATTACATCTTTCGCCGGATGAGGTCATCGACCTCGGCGGGCGTATTCTCGCTCCGGGATTGATCGATCTCCAGCTGAACGGCGCTCAGGGCTTTGACTTCTCTGTGCCTCAAGCGTCCAAGGAGGAATATGATGAGGGTTTGCGCTTGGTAAACAAGGGCCTTGCCAGGACCGGTGTGACTTCATATTTGCCTACTGTTGTCAGCTCAACCCCAGAGGTTTACTGGAAGGTATGACTACGTCGGCCCCCGAAAAATCAACTGATCTGACAAGATACCCTTCCAGGTATTGCCCTCTTTGGGCCCTTCGGGTATCCGCCAGCGTCCTGAAGACGGCGCGGAATCGTTAGGAGCCCATATAGAAGGACCTTTCATCAACCCAAACCGCAATGGGATTCACAAGACCGAAGTGCTTCGTGCCGCCCGGAATTTCGAAGACCTAGTGGAGTGTTATGGAAAAGAGAATCTCACCGGAAGCTCCAAGTCAGTCAAGATGATCACAGCCGCCCCCGAGGTGGGCAACATGGTATCGATCATCCCCTCATTGACCTCCGCGGGCATCATCTACTCGATCGGTCACTCGGATGCGACATACGAACAAGCGCTCTCAGCGACCACAGCAGGAGCCACAATGATCACCCATCTGTTCAACGCGATGCGGCCCTTCTACCACCGGAACCCGGGCATCTTCGGCCTGCTGGGCCAGAGCGAACACTGCAGGCCCTTCTACGGCATCATCGCCGACGGTATCCATCTCCACCCGACCTCGATCAAGATCGCATACAATGCCCATCCGGACGGGCTCGTCCTCGTCACCGACGCAATGAAGCTCTGCGGCCTTCCCGACGGTGTCTACGACTGGACGAACGGGGAGCGCATCATCAAGACGGGATCGCGATTGACCCTGGAGGGATCCGACAAGATCGCAGGTAGTTGTGCCACCCTGCTCGAGTGCATCAACAACTTCCGACGCTGGTCTGGCGCCTCGACTGCCGAGGCCATTAACGCCGCCACGGCGACACCGGCGCGCTTACTGGGGTTACAAGGCGTCAAGGGTTCCCTGGACAGCGGCGCCGATGCGGACCTTGTCGTCCTGAGCGAGGAGGGTGACCCCGACTCACCCACGCTATCTGTCTGTCAGGTGTGGAAACGGGGAGTCAAGGTCCATGATGCTGATAAGGGGGTAACGTCTACCACTACAGTATAAAGCAAACATACTGCCGTATTCGATTCTCCCAGCCCACTTTCTTTACCGGTTATGCTCCGATACTGTGCGCACTTCCTTCCAACCCCGATTAGCATACTTTGGCTCTGCAGTGGATCTCTATCTTTCTGTTTTCCGGCGTTGTACCCTGTGTCCGATCCAGAGATTTTCGATGTTTTATCTTGCGCTACAGGCCCAAGGGCCCTCTGTCCTGTTTAGCCCGGTGCAGCAAGTACAACTATAGATTTGAGGATAAAGATATTGCTGAGACTATAAACTAGATTTAACAGTCAATACATCATTAGACTTGTTTCTGGTTTCTCCAAATTGTATCAGAGTGCTTGTATTTTGCGATGTTTCGTTTCTGTCACCATCTTTTGGGTATATACAGCATATATTTACTACCTGTGTGAATTGCTGTCTGGAGCCAATACCCAAAACAACCAGCATCTGTACACAAAAAGTCATCTGCAATCCAGGCCAACACCATGCTAAAGAGCATCAAATTTGAACTTCCTTTTTTGCGCGCTTTTTTGACCCCAGGATTGTATACCAGCACCTTATCAGACTCTGCACCCTCATGATCCCGCATGAAGTCAGTCGCTTATGGAATATTATTGATGGGTATAAACAAGCACCTCAATGAAAAAGAATGGGAGCGCATGGCCCCTGCACACCCGAAGTTCCAAAAGAGCCTAGACAAACAAACTCGCAAGCTGGAAAAACGCAAGCTTGGAAACAAGGCCATCTACAGCTTGGGTTGCTCCCGACTCCAGCCTGCCTCTTCAGCGATCAGCTCGGCAGCGCGTTCGCCGATAGCCAGCACAGTCAGCATTGGGTTGATGGTGGTCATCTCAGGGAAGACTCCAGCGTCCGCAATACGGACCTTCTTCAGGCCACGGATTTTCAGCTGGTGGTCAACAACAGCCATCGGATCGCGGGAAACATCTCCCATCTTGGTGGTACCAGCAGGGTGGTAGACTGTGTGAGCCACACGGCGACCGTACTCTGACAATTCCTCGTCAGTCTGGACCTGAGGTCCGGGCGCCACCTCGCGCTTAATCCAATCCTTGAACGGAGCCTGCTGGGCAACCTTGCGCGCGGCCTTGAGACCAGCCACGATTGTCGCGGCGTCGTAGCCCTCGGGATCAGTGAAGTAGCGGAAATCCAAAGCCGGCTTCACGGACGGGTCTGCCGAGGTCAGGTAGAGACGACCTCGAGAGCGGGGGCGAGGAATGTTGGGTGTCATGCAAAAGGCATCAACAGGGGTTTCATATCCTAGACGGGACGTGTTGAGGCAGAAGGGAATCTGGTAGCAATGCATCATGATATCTGCGGCACGGCCGTCAGAGCCAGCCGCATTGGGAGGTTCGCGCCGCAGGAAGATGCCAGCATCCGAATCCATAGTAGTCTGATTGGGGGGCACAGGACGATTGAGCTCCCAAATGATAATAGTCTCTGGGTGATCGAGAAGATTTTCACCAACGCCAGGTAAATCCTTGACGACCGGAATCCCAAGAGAACTCAGCTGCTGACGGGGTCCCAGACCGGAGAGGAGCATCAATCTAGGGGTATCGACAGCACCAGCACAAAGAATCGTTTCTTTCTTGGCTCGCAAGGTATGTTTGACACCGGACTGCAGAGTCACGTCCACACCGGTGACAGTGTCTCCTTCGACATTCACGCGAGACACCCACGCGTTGGTAAGGATTGTCAAGTTGGGGCGCTTTTCCTCACCGCGCAGAATAGGGTGGATGTATGCCACACTAGCACTGCTACGACGGCCATCATCCGGATTGTACGAGACGGAGAAGAAACCAACACCTTGCGTCAATTCACCCTTGGAACGGATTTCCTTATTGAAATCGTGGATGATGGGAATGTTCATGGCAGTCGAGCAAGACTGCACCCAGTCCTTACACAGCTGGTTTCTGTGACGGCTGTGAACGGGCTGGACAGTGTTCCGCAGGTTGTCGAGGACACGAGTAAAGGTCTCAAAGGACCAGCCCTTGCAACCCTGTTCCTCCCATCTTCTGCAGTCATACTCGAAGGGGCGGAAGGAAATGAGGGTGTTGTGGCTAGAGCAACCACCCAAGACCTTGGCACGAGAGTGACGGATATGGCTGTTGCCTGAAGAATAAAAAGTCAGTCAGTGACTGACCAATTGCTAACTAGTCCGCAAGGACGTGAAGATAGAACAGGGAATGCGCGTAATACACACCCATGGGCTGCTCTGTGGTGGGATAGTCATAGTCCAGCTCGCCTCCCAGGAGGTTAAGCCATTCCCTCAGGTTAAGGACTCTATCGTCCATGAAGTCGCTGGGACCAGCCTCAATGAGTAAAATTCGCTTATTGGGCAAGTATTGAGCCAGCCGACTAGCAATAACACAGCCGGCCGTGCCACCGCCGACGATAGCATAGTCGTAGCTATTGACGTCGGATGCAGGGATATCGTTTGTGGTGGCCATGTTGAATGATAATGATCTCTTCTACTGGTGCGGAGAACAAACCCGGGGTAAATTGGTGAAGGAATAAGAGCAGACCAGCACCTCAGAGCTTGTCAGGTTAGAAGGGGACTAGGTAAAGAGGGAGGAAGAGGGAACAAGACTGTTTAACAAGAGAAAAGTGAAAACATTTAGTATCATAATGGAATTCTGATAGATTTTAAATTGAAGGACGGAATTAGGTTGGAGACATGGGCCTCAGGTGTAGGTGGCCATCATCCTATCGCCGCCAATCTTTTCCCTCTTCCCTAACTATTCCCCACCAGAAGAAAGGTGCCGAAGGGAGGATCAACCAATCGAAGACAAAACTCTTCTTATCCCGAGAAGAAGGCATGGCCATATTAGATAATAAAAACACAGGCTAATATGGCCTGATACTGGTTCGGATTGAACCATCATTTCCGTTTTCCGCTTCGATGGTTGATCAACAGCAACTAGAGGTAATGTATCTATCTACCTTACTACATCGATCTGCAGGCTGAGTGAAGGTTATACAGGTACTTCTAGGAGCTCCATCACCTCGCCTTCCATATTCAAAGTACGACTGTACCCGCGGGTTGTGATCTTTGGTCAGACAAAAAGGTCCTCGACGTCATCAAAACGACTCCACGGCCCACACGATTCACGACGGCTCTGAAACTAAGACGACGCCACGATCCACGGACTCACACTAAGACAGTCACACTAGTTCAATAACGGTTTGAACTTCCATCGGACACTCATCACTGTGTTAGATCCTGGATTCTATTACCCGCTTGGTATATGATAAGGACAGCTGTGCATGGGTTCTTTTTCCCTAACAACAGATCATTATTTACTGGGTAACTCTGCTAATTATGTCCTGATGGAGTAGTAAAACGCAAGAAACTCCGATTCATAAGACGACGCTGTTTGTGAATATCGGTCTTGTCCCGTGTTCCCTATTGGAGGCCATGCCGTACTTTCCCCATCCCCAGCCTTGGCCCTGGACTCCTGGAGCGTCTTTTAGCTTTTGACACTGTTTGACCATCGCGTGGTTAGTCTAGTCGTCAAAACTCGGTTTCATTGAGCAGCTCGGAGTAATCCGTACTGCCAGTCTTGGATTCTCCTCCTCAAGACTTCAGTGCAGTATCTCTCAGAGGGCAAATTCAAGAAGTTGGCTGCCTACGGTGTCGGCCGTGATTCTGCTACTACTACTAGAGAGGTACGGAATAGTAGTAGGTCGTTTTTCTGATCAGCACTCGTCTTCGGATGCTCGGAAGGAAAAATCAACAACGATCTCACAGGCCTTCTCTTAGGTTGAACATGGACCCAGCTAAGTGTGGGTTGTTTGGACTTTGGAGGTGCTTCAGTGGTCGTAGCCACAGCGGAGCCTGTCCTCGTCGAATGAAGAGAGGGCGGAATTATGAGGCGGTGTGATTCAGATATGAATACATAACCAGGCAATAATGAGGCTAACCATCCGGAGTATCTACTATCATCAATAATCTGAGCAACCGGTCAGCTAGTACACAGAACAAAATATCTATATTTAAATCCTACTTCAATATCTACGTTGTGATCACCCTCTACAAATTCCCAGCGGCCCTCCGCAACCAAAAAGAAAATGACGGACCTCCCTTTCCCTCCTCGTCACCCATATTACGACGGCAAGATCCAGTCGTCATCTTCCGGTCGGACTTTTCGCACTATAAACCCTTCCGACAATACACCACTCGCTGAAATCCATGTTGCTTCAAATTCTGATACAGATGCGGCCATTGCAGCTGCTGACCGCGCGTTCCCCTCATGGTCACAAACCCCTCATATCGCTCGTGCGCGCATTCTACAAAAGGCCGCGGCTTTACTACGGGAGAGAAATGACGAACTCGCACGGCTCGAAACTCTAGATTCCGGCAAGGCCTATACAGAGACAAGCACAGTCGACATCGTGACTGGTGCAGATGTACTGGAATACTATGCCAACCTGGTAGGAGGCGGCGGCCTTAATGGCGAGACGACACAGTTGAGAGAAGATGCCTGGGTCTTCACAAAGAAGGCTCCGCTGGGAGTTTGCGCTGGCATTGGCGCATGGAATTATCCTCTCCAGATGTAAGTACTTCGTTGTTCTTGATCAGACGGAACGAGCAAATCTTTTTTCGACTGGGCTTAGCAATTGACAAATGGGACACAGTGCTCTCTGGAAATCAGCACCATGTCTTGCGGCTGGAAACACCATGGTCTACAAGCCTAGTGAATATACGCCCCTTCATGCGCAGATGCTGGCTGAGATCTATCGGGAAGCTGGACTTCCCCCTGGGGTCTTTAATGTTATCTATGGCGCTGGGGATGTGGGTGCTTATTTGACCGCTCACCCCCTGATCGCCAAGGTCAGCTTCACGGGCCAGGTGGCAACAGGAATGAAAGTAGCCGGCGCGGCCGCCGGACAGATGAAGTACGTCACGATGGAGTTAGGAGGCAAGAGCCCATTGCTCATCCTCCCTGATGCGGACCTTGAGAATGCAGTAAATGGAGCCATGATGGCCAATTTCTTTAGTACAGGCCAGGTTTGCACTAATGGTACTCGGGTGTTCGTCCCAAGAAGCATGAAGTCGGCTTTTGAGAAGACTCTTCTGGGCAAAATGCAATATATCCGGCCCGGGCCTTTGTTTGACAGCGCAACCAATTTCGGCCCCTTGAGTTCCGCCCTTCACCTCGAAAAGGTAACCTCGTATATTCGTCATGGCATTGAGACGGATAAGGCAAACCTTCTCTATGGCGGGCTGGGAAAGCCCTCCCTCCCAAAAGAACTGGAGAATGGGTTCTGGGTGCGGCCAACCGTCTTCACGGACTGCATCGATTCCATGCGGATTGTCCAGGAAGAGATTTTTGGCCCCGTCATGTCGATTCTGTACTACGATACGGTCGAGGAAGCCGTCAGACGTGCGAACAACACTGAGCTTGGCCTTGCGGCTGGCGTGTTTACGCGAGACCTAAATATGGCGCATCGTATTATCGACCAGCTCCAAGCAGGCATTACATGGATCAACAGCTGGGGTGAGAGCCCTGCCGAGATGGCTGTGGGTGGCTGGAAGAAGAGTGGTGTTGGCGTTGAGAACGGCCGCAGAGGCATTGAAGCTTGGGTGAGGAACAAGAGTACGCTGGTGGATATGAATGGACAGGTTGCTACTGTCTTTGCGAAATTGTAATCCAAAATCAATGACAATGTACAAATTATCCATTAAAGGAGCCCTTGTATCAATGTATGAGGCGCCTCAATACAGGCAACTTATCTTTGTACTTGAAACTAGCGTCGCGACATTGCTAGATTTGCGGATATAAAAACGCACTGACAGTGCAAGAACGCCAACTGAGACGATCATCAAGAGCCGAATCTAAACGCAGTAACTATTTGCTATGCTAAGAGGACAAAGACATCTATGAAGAAAGCAAGATCGACCTATACAACACAACATATTCAAGGATACGACAAACAGTCCTCAGCAACGGCGCACCGCAAACAGTCTGCTGCACGTTGACCCCTAAGTCATTGCACCTTCAGACAATAGCAAATACAGTCTGTCCAGGATGATTGATCCCAACAGAATGTAGCAATCTGAGTCACGAAGCCTGCGAATCCCTTCAATGGGATACGACTCTCGCGCCCATCCGGTCGAACATCATGTCAGCTTTGAGCGTTGAGTCCAACCCGCCAATGGCAGAGTCCACCAGTCGAGATGACATGCTGTCTGGCGTCAATTCGTCTTCCTCTACCGAGTTTTGAAACTCTGTGTTGATCCTCAGATCCTTTGGAGCTTTGGGGGGCGTTGACGCGGGAGTGAGCTGCTGCTGCAATTTGCTTGCCCCCAATGGAGCAGGCACATAGGTCCTTGGTCGGTAGACAAGTGGCGGGCCTTGCGTACGAGCGTCTGTTCCAGCCTGCTCAATTGACTCGAAATAACGGACTGTCTTGACCTTCAACTCCAAGGTGGCATCCCGGTCGCATACAATTAGTGGGTGTTGATGCAACTGCAGTGCTGACAGTGTCCACATGTGATTAATACCGCCCTCGAGGCCCTTCTCCAACGCAAGAGCTTTGTGAGCGCCCGTTACCACGATGACCACTTCCCTGGCCTCCATTATAGTCTGAATGCCAACCGTCAAAGCCATCCGGGGAACTTTGTCAACGTCGTTGTCGAAAAATCGCGAGTTCGCAAGGATTGTATCGTACGCCAACGTCTTCACCCGGGTTCGACTGCTCAACGAGGATCCCGGCTCATTGAAGGCAATATGTCCATCAGCTCCAACGCCGCCCAAGAAAAGCTCGATGCCGCCATAGCCAGCGATGCGGGCTTCGAAGGAAGCACATTCAGCGGCCAGATCTGGGGCGTTGCCATCCAGGATATTGATATTCTGTGGTGGGATATCGACGTGCGAAAAGAAGTGCTTGTACATGAAGCTGTGGTAGGATTCGGGGTGGTCACGAGGCAGACCAACATACTCGTCCTGAATTGATCAGCATATGGCAGCATACAAGAGCCGTGGTAATATAAACGTGGAACAATACCATATTGAATGTCACAACATTTTTGAAAGATATTTCACCTGCCCGGTAGCGTTGCACAAGAATTCGGTATATAATCTCCGGGCTGCTGCCAGTAGGAAGACCCAGTACGAAAGGGCGATCCTGAGTGGGTTTGAAAGTCTTGATACGACCTATCGAGTAGCAGAAAAAGAAGTGTTAGAGATGTAAGCAAGCCACATCGACAAGATGAAGGTCGAGCGTACTGATGATATAGTCGGCGATATATTCCGACGCCTGCTGAGCGTTCTCCCTGATAATCACTCTCCTACAGATGTGTCAGAGCGCAAAGAGAAAGCTTCTTTCTCTTCATTTCCCATCTTGAAAACGCTTCTTGCGGGCTCGATGAAAGTGGCAGCAGAAGTAGACGGCATACTTACATGGTGTTTGTACCTGTGGTCGTACGTCACTCCTCCCGAAAAAGCTTAGCCGATAAGGCTGATAAGAAGCTGACCTGTAGTATCAGAGCTGATTATGACAAGAAAGGCTTCCTTCGCGGTCAGGGAAGTAGAATGGATCTATCGCGCTGTGTGTGTGTGTGTGTGTGTGTGTGTGTGAATATTAGATATGAAGAAGGCAAAAAAGGGTGCTGATAAAGTAGTAGTTATGATATAACATGCTCGGTGTTAGGCCGTCTGTTATTAAGGAAGGATTTTAATGCTCGCCCCATCGTCCATGGATTGTTGCAACTCAGCCTCTCCGTCGTCAAGCCATGGATTCCGGATCGGCTTGTGGAGTATGACAGGGTGATACTCTCCCGCTTCTATTTGTCTATAGACCACTACCACTTCTACTACTACTGCTACTTCTTCTGAGCACCCTGCAACTCGTGATACTATGAGGCATGATTGTACTTATTTCCCGTCCTGCCTACTAACCATGGCCATGGTAGCAAAGCTCCTAGAGTCATCCTTTCAGCTATTGCTGAACTTCCATCTAAGAATTTTGTGCCCGTCTGCATTGCATGAGAAGGGAGTCCGTGGTTCAACGGCTGCAAGATGACGCACCACCATCCATCGAGGGTGATGTCAACGCCTCAAGAGGCGCAACCAATCGGGACGGAGATTGAGGAAATGTGAATGCTCTTTGTTCATCAAGAAGAGGCAAGAGACATGATAAAGCCGGGTTGGACGAAAAGGTTCCATTCTGGCTGGCGATCAACCTGACGTTACAAAAAGAGGTGGCAGACGAAACAGGTGACCTTGATGGGGGGCGTCATAGCAGACTCGACCGAAAGAAATTATTATTCTGATAGGGAAGTGTCCGAAGCTGTGGTCGTCGAGTTACTACTACTGATATGTATTAGGTGCTCATTATTTGATTACCTTTAACGAACGACTCCACTGTTGCATTCGGCCTCGGGAAACCCGGGGAAGAGTGCAACCCTATCTAGCCTGGCTGTGGCGTTGCATAGAGTTTCATTTCATGGGACGTCTGGCGTGTCTGTAACAGACTGAATCGCATAATACCTCTGTTCTGTTCTGTATTGTAAAGCTGAAGTAATGTATGTTACAATTCTCATTGGTATGGAATCCGATGACTGTACTTCGTAGAGTACAGAGTGCGGGCATGCATGGGTCTTCTATTCTCACGTGATAGGCCCTCTTAGTCATAGAACCTCGCCAAGACTCATGGGTGTCACACGAGTCCCGATTGAGGGAAAATAATGGGCCATCAAATGCTTTCTCTCCTTCCCTCAGACGAATTTTTCGAGGAAACTGCAGACAGTCTTTTCCGACGTCCTGTCAGACAAGGGTGTATCTACTACCTAATATTGTGCAGTTCACTGGTAATCATCGGAGGAACTCACGCCGAGAGGCCCATCCCATCCTCTTCTCTGCTATGCTATCTCCATTATCTGGCCCGCAGTGGTTTTAGGCCGACGGAGGTCCGAGCACGCTAATCATAATCAATAATCGTCGTTGTACCTTATCGACCGTCCTAGGTGAGGACTGTGAGTGTGAGGTAACTAAAGTGCTTCGGAGCTGGGGAATATGAGCTATTCTACTAGCTAGACTGCTAGGTAGCTTACCTCGCCTTACGACCGCGTGCGCGCCTTTGGGGCCAGCCAGTTGGATCTCCACATCAGGCCTGGATCTTAATTCAATTGCCGTATCTGGTTACTCCCCCAGTCGGCTTCCGACGACGTTTGCGGTTATCGTGCCCCAACACCACTTCCATTTCCATCAACAACACTCTGGAATCAAATCTCCTGGACAGCTCATCTCACTCTCCACTCCCTTCAGCTTTGCGCTTGCATTCCTCAACCCAGGGCCCTCATGGCCCCTAAAGAGGATATGCTGCCCCCTGGCTGGGAGGATCTAGACAGGTAGGTAGGAATAAAATGTCTCGGCATTTGTTTGTTGTTTTCCTTCCTCTTAGTTATTCCTCTTGACAGTATTCCATGCACTAGATTTGGTCCCTCAAGCACAATTAATTACGTTATGTCTGGGCCTTCGATTTTACTTCTCTGTCCGTACAGTTTGCTTGACGACTGAATAATGGCTGACTGTTTGGTATTTTCCCTTGCGTCTTGTTCACAGGCAGATGGGGCAGCTCTTTATGATGGGCTTCGATGGAACGTCAGTCAATCCTCAAATTCGCTCTCTTATCGAGAATTACCATCTGGGCTCAGTTCTGTTGACGGCCAAGAACTTAAAATGTATTATCACTTCTATCATTCTCCTCTTCCCTTCGAGCACCTCTGTATTGACCACGTATCAAAGAGATTCATCCTTCCGTTTGCTAACAAGACGAATCGCGAGCAGCTGCGGAAGAGGCAACGCGGCTGGTCCTTGAGCTACAAACAATCGCCCGAGATGCTGGCCATCCCGTGCCTTTACTTATCGCCTTAGATCAGGAAAACGGCGGCGTGAATAGCCTGTATGATGAAATCTACATTCGACAGTTTCCTAGCGCAATGGGAATCGCAGCAACTGGCTCAAAGTCACTGGCTCATGATGTCGCTTTCGCTACGGCCCAAGAGCTCAAAGCCGTAGGGGTCAACTGGATCCTTGGCCCTGTACTAGACGTGTTGACTAACGTACGAACCCAACCTTTGGGGGTTCGCACTACCGGCGATGATCCCCAGGAGGTGTCGCAATATGGCGTTGAGTTCATGAAAGGCTACAAAAAAGCAGGATTGGTGACATGTGGCAAACATTTTCCTTCCTATGGTAACCTCGAATTCCTCGGGTCTCAAACAGACGTTCCCATCATCACCGAGTCGTTGGAACAGCTCAGCTTGACAGCGCTGGTCCCTTTCCGCAATGCCATCGTCCACGGTTTAGATTCGATGATGGTGGGAGGTGTCTCTATGTCGTCTGCCGGTGTGAATGTCATGCATGCTTGTCTAAGTGAGCAGGTTGTCGATGACTTGCTGCGAAAAGATCTGAAATTCAATGGTGTGGTGGTTTCTGAGTGCTTAGAGATGGAGGCTCTCACTCACAATATTGGTGTCGGCGGCGGTACAGTGATGGCGAAGAATGCGGGCTGTGATATCATCCTCTTGTGCAGATCCTTTCCGGTGCAACAGGAGGCGATCAACGGGTTGAAGCTTGGGGTGGAGAACGGCATCATTGGTCGGGCGCGAATAGAGCAATCTTTGCGCAGGGTTTTGAAAATGAAGGCGAAATGCACCTCCTGGGAGCAAGCCCTGAACCCGCCGGGGCTACCATCTCTCATGCAGATGCAACCATCTCATACCAGCCTCTCCAAAAGGGCATATAACAGCTCTATTTCAGTTGTACGTGATAAGCAGAATCTGCTTCCTCTGTCCAACATCATCGAGCCTAATGAGGAATTGCTGCTTTTGACTCCGTTAGTCAAGCCATTGCCGGCATCTGCAGTCTCTCGGTCGGTGACGGAGCATATGAATCTTTCTCTCGACCCGATCGCTTCAGATAGAACCGCCTCTGTGCTGAGCGGTGAGAGTGTCTTCAAGGAACTGGGCCGTTCTCTCTCACGTCAAAGAAGTGGTCGCGTCCTACACACATCTTACACGGCGAATGGCGTCCGACCAATTCACGAGAATTTAATAGATCGGGCTAGCGCCGTCATTGTCGTCACCGCAGATGCAAACAGGAACCTATACCAGCATGGCTTTACAAAACATGTCTCCTTAATCTGTAGGTCTCAGTTTACTCCATCGGGAGAGCCGCGAGAGAAGCCTATGATTGTCGTCGCCGCTAGTTCCCCATATGATTTTGCCATGGATACGTCCATTGGTACCTATATCTGCACTTACGATTTCACAGAGACAGCTTTGGAGGCGTTGGTCAAAGTTCTCTATGGTGAATTGACACCGAAAGGCTCATTGCCGGGTTCTATCAGCCGCAGTCAGAAGCTTCATCAAGCGCGGCAGCACTGGCTTGTAGAAAACTGGAATGAAGAGAGAGATGCTCACGCCTTGGAGTCTTTACTTGACGCAGTCAGAGCGGATTGCGCGCAGGGTCAGCGTTCTGAGCTGCTAGGTGTGACATCCAGCAGCTTCTTATTGCGAAGAGAAGAAATTGACGAGGCGCATTTTGTTGTACGAAACAGCAGTACACAGGCTTTATACGGATTTTGCTCGACTTATTTCTTTAGGTCGACGGGCACAGGCGTTATTGGATCTTTGATTGTGGATCCTGCAAGACGGAAATTGTCGATTGGGAATTCACTGCACAACCGCGCAATCCGAACCCTTCTTCAGCGAAAGGGCATGAGGAGGTTTCAGCTGGGTTCCCGACTTCCAGGCATATACCTAGGCATTCCATCGTCCAATCCAGTGGAGCGTAAGAGGTTACGACAGTGGTTTGCCAACCTGGGCTGGAACACTGCCCTTTCGCGTCCGGTTTGTAGTGTGGTGCTACGGAATCTTGCAACGTGGACGCCACCTGATGGCCTCGTACAGGGATTGAAAAATGCTGACGTCTCTTACGACCTTGTTCATGGATGGGATTACGCGGAGCCTATCCTTGATCACGTCAAGACGAATTCTCGACAGGGTCTGATTGATATATACAAGATCGCTTTGGGCGGAGCACCAAACTGTGGCATAATCAGGGCCACGCGGCCGAGCGATGGAGCAATTTTGGGTACTGTCGTTATATACAACGAACGGGCGCCCTTGGCAGAGTACATGCCTGCGCTGAGAGCCATACAATCGTTGGGTGGGGGCATTTCGTCCCCAGTCATCTCTCCGTCTGTGGGCGAGTATGCTACGGTTATGCAGGGGCTCATATTACTGGGCATCAAGCAAATTCGGAAACAAGGTGCAGAGGCCGTCGTCATTGACTGCGTAAGTTCAAAATCTTTTTATCCTGTGTTCAAGTATTTCGTTTGTTCTTCCGGCACAAGGGTAAAGTTTGCATCTCAATCTGCAGTATGCTAACGCACTTGTACAGGTTGATGGCGACAGCAATTTCGATTGCCTGTCTGGAATGGGCTTCAGCATGCTGCATAGCTTCGAGGAAGTGAACTGTGATGCAGCAACCTGGACCATGATGCCACCGTCATGAACGAAGTCCGAGTTTTCCCCCGCCTCTTGACAGTCTTTGTTCTCTTTGCTACGACTTTGATGATATCCCATTTTCAGCATCTCTCTCATTATCCTTGTCAGAGTTATTCTCTTTCTGCAAGAATTGGGGCCGGCGGTCTGGCTGATCCCGGACCTTTTTCGTCTTCTTCTATGACTATACGTAGATATCCTCACTTCTTCTGTCATTTTCCTACTGTCTTTGGCGTTCGATTGCCTCGTTGTCCGACAAATTGACCTTGACTTGATGCCAAGTGACCTGATCAGCAGCGGGGACCATGGATGTATATATCACCAAGAGCCTGTCGAAGAGGTTGCCGGAAGCAATTTCTGAGGAGAAATGGGAACTCTGTAAGACGCGTTATTTAGGGGGTCAAGAGAAGCCAGTTGAAAGCACTAGTACGTTGCTTACACCTCAGAAGGATCGGCATAAGTGGCTGAGATGGACGAATGCTGCTCAGCCTCCTCCTGGTTTTTGAACGTTAATGGCGCTAAGTGCAACTCTTCGGCAGTCGGCACATCCTACCACCGAACGAGATCTAGAATCATGTTTGTGGAAAGGAGAGGGTGAATATCATGCTTTGGAACGTTTCAGTTCCATTCAGATGACGGGGGATTGATTCAGATGATGTCCCTGTTGAAGGCCATACGGATCAATGGTGAGTCCTTCAGCCCTTGTCGCTGCCTTGCAAACGAGTCTGATACAACCGGAAAAGCTTCTCCTGAATCTGAGTCTGGCAGAGGACCCTCTCTACTCCAGCCGGCTGTCTCTTAAAATACTTCAACTGAGTCTAAACCGCGATTTGACTTTATGTTTACAAGATCTAGAATGATTTATTGCTCAAGCCTCAAGGAGGAAGCGATGTCCCCACCCAGGGGCCTGCTGTCCAGTGATTTGAACCGAAACAATCAGATGTCTTCTTGGAGCCGAGGAACAGTTTCTGACAGCGAAAATCAAGGCATTTCATGGAGTCCAAGACCGACAGACGGAAACCCCAGCCGAGTACGGTCGTGCTCTCGACGGTTGAGACTTCCAGCGTGAAGCCGGTGTCCCAACTGGGACTCTATCTTCGCAAGATCAAGGAGAGAAAATAATCGTGGGCTTTAGACGTTTCGGGGGTGTCTAATGATGACCTGATGAGTAGAATGATGATGATTAAATCACCAAGAAAGTGGGAAACTTGTTGTTTTCGGAGAATCAGGCTTGGTCATGATTTGAGATGTACCCGGCTGCTTGCGGTCATGCCATAGTGGATTGTTTGACGTTTGCGGGGGCCCTTGGAATCATCGAAAGCAATCCGCTGTCACACAGGGGCGATGAGGACTAGGCATTGATTGACTCTTGACCAAGGTCAAAGCATGTCTGGAACCGCTCTTGAAACACAGAACAGACGAGAGCAACATGAGTTATTTTGACAGATTAGCAGCTCGGCGGACCATTCCTTAACTACGATGGCGGTACTTACCGCCATCCTGACGGGAGATCACAACCGAACCACAGATTTCCTTAGCATCAGAATAAGAATGAAGAAGATCCTGCAGATCTCGGAAAGTTTCACAGTTTCAATTCAGTTCCACTGGGCTAAGAATCGGCTAGTGTAGGTAGTCCAGAAGGAAATCATGATAGCAGCCTCGTGTAGACAGGTGAAACACCCGCCTTATGCCGGAGTCCATGACTTCCTCCTCCCTCGGTAATTCCTGCCCAAAAGAATTAGTAAGAGGATCCCATCTACCTAGTCCCAAGGCTTCATGATTTTAGAGTATTGATTTTTTATCTATGATTGGTTCAATGAGCAAGGGTGCAGTCATGCTCTGGTAAGAGGTTAGCCCGAAACTGGATAATGCAGACATTAATGGCTGCAGCTAACATTATATGAAGGGGGAAAACAGTTCAAAGTTTAAAGCCCCCCTCTTAAGCAATTGTCCCTAGGCCCGTGAACATTTGCTTGTGATAGCACTCGGTATCTATCTAGGCCATGTCCGAATCTATGTGGTCCACTCCACTTGAGAAGTTGAGAGTTGAGAGTTGAGAGTCGAGAGATCTTTGGCAGATAATGGATGACTTTCACACAGGGCTTATTCTATTAAAATACTTAAAAAATTCCTTGGCAGACAACCACAATTGTTACGTAAACTGCCTGATATACCATCATAGAGATACACAGTATACAGTACTATGAGGTAGATAAGAAGAAAAGCGGATAGCCCCGGACTAGGGAAGCTGGTAGCAGCAGCCTCAGCCTAGAAGCACTCGGTAAACGGCAGATTGCAGAAAGGCCGCGTGAGGAGGGGTAGGAAGATGAGCTGCAGTGATTCTAGAAATTTACTACAACAGGCAATCAACTGATGATCCCCTGTGGCACCAACAAGGAGTGCATGCATCCATGCATAAGAAGAAAATTTGTTTCATAGGTAGTAAGTTCAGTACGTACTGTACTCCATCATGAATGATTATTGTTATCTACCATATACCATTTGCATCTCACCGACCCCTTTAAAATTTCTTAAACTTTGAGGACGGGAATGGCCGACAGAGTTGAATGAAGGCTCTTGGGTTGTGGGCTGGTGGCTAATCCGGCAACATTGCCTTGTCTGATCTGAGACACAAAGCCGAACCCAGCCTATCCAATTATGGTTGGTTGAAGTCTGATTTTGTGCCCATTCGGTTCGAGCTCAATAAAAGGACTTCTTGAATAAGGGATCAAAAAAGCCTCAGAGGCTAAGGCTTTCTTGGACCCAAGTGTTAACTGCATTCGTCCTAGATGAAGCTGGACCCCGGAGGACTGTAACTTAAGAGAGTTACCAAAGTAGTCTGGGCAGTACCTTTACTCTACAGACTATCACAGCATACGAGTTAGGACTCTAGGGAGACAGGCTGCAATCCTGACTACATAGTAAATAATAATAATAATGTCTGATTTGTTGAATCATGCTATTGAGTTACTAAGGTATCTTATCACCTGCACAGGCCACTTAGATCTCTCAACTTCAAGGCTACCTTACGACCCGCTTCTTCATAATCAATCCAATTGGGGTGGTCTCGCAGCCCTCAGCTTAAACATCATAGGCACTAATTGCAAATCCACATTGGCCGAACTACCTTCCTAAAGCCGGACCAAAACCCTCACTATGTGTAGTTATGCACACGTCTTGACCTGCTCACCATCATAAGTTCCATCACAGGAGTTTGGAACAAAATCGGTCGGCCTTTGCGTCTTACTGGCGTGCTCGCCTTTCCCCGGGTTTGAGAGGGGGTTATTCCTATTCAGGTATGGTGAGGATAGGCCCGAGGCCGCGTCTCCAAATGTGGCAGGTCCTTAACAGTGCCAAGCTGGGGTAATTTTGCGCTAATTTGTTTTGATAACAATCCATGGTACAACCATACAAGGTAAAGAACATCTACCTTACCAGCCATGCATAACCAAAGGGACCTTATGTAGATAGTTGGTATTAAACAAGATTATTCACAGTTCATGGTAGATGAACAAAAGTAAAGGAAGGCGACGACTCAGTAATCATGTCTGTTTGCAGTGAGATAATCCTGCCTGAATCTTCAAAATTTGTAATCTGTTATTTTGAATTTTGTCTCTTCTTCTGTCATTTGCCCTTCCAATACGGGGTCTAGGGGCTTTGGACCTTAGGTTGGTATGGTCATTGTATTTATGTTCATATCGGTGTTATATTATTCTCCGACACCTACTCCGTAATTTCCGCTACTCTTCAGGTACTATAATAATAATAATCTACAACTCAAGTATGAAGAATGTTGCTGCTTTACTGCTGCCCGTCTATTTATTTGTACCAAAATAATTTACTGATGAGTCGGTACCTCACCTACCTTACGATGGAGTGTGGACATGGAACTACCTCACCAATGCTTGATGACTTGTAACTACCTATGAGCCTGTCAAACCAAGTCGGGCCTTGGGAGTTGGAACTTGGGCCCTTTGGGAGGGTTGGGTTGGGGGCCAGCAGGCAGAACTTTGGAACGGATCGGTTGCGGACGCTAAGGAAGGAAAGGAGCTAAAGACGCATCTTGCCTCATGATCTGGTATCTAAATTTCCTCCCTGCAGCGCCCCTGTTCTAGAAGAAAATGCTAAGAGTCAGACTGAGGTATCTACTCGCTCTACTCCGTAAGACTAGAGAAGATAAGGAGATATCGTCGATAGACATTGGCAATCTGTGAGTTCACAGAGAAAATCAAGAATGATTATGATAAGAATAGGTACCTCTTTTCATTCTTCTAATAATTTCAAATACCGAACGAAAGAAAGGCCCTCGGTACCTACTTCATCCTCCTGATGACCTACATAAATCCTTAATTAATACCCGTAAACCCCCAAATACAGTTAATCGAATCACACATACAGAAGCCTACCTCTCCCAACTCCCAACTCCTTCGAGTCTCCACAGTTCAATCCGAATTCAGTCAAGCCAACTGGCCGTCTCCGGTCGGGGTCCAGCTCATCCATATTGACTAAGGTAGGTACTAGTCTAGGTGGGTGGCTACTAGCTAGATGCGTTAGTACTACCCGTCGCCTACTGGCCTGACCAACACCCATACTGGGTATTGGTCGGCTACAGCTCAGCGGAATGCTACAGCTCAACAGAATCTCATTACCCATATAAAACTCATCTAAGATAAAGTCAATAAGTTAACCATAACACAGTAGTTATATAAGTATTAATAATAGGGGTATTAGTACTTATATAGAATATATAAATACCTAAAAAAAAATAGCTAAACTAGCTTTGTTCTATCTATATTGCCATTGCACTGAATTTCTTAGTATGTAATTTTATTATTAATATAACTATAAGGTAATTTTATATATTCTTTTTACAGGCTTATTTATGACTATATAGATAGGCTATATAAGAGAGATTTTGTCTCTACCTCTTATTGTTACTGCATAGATTATACCTGAAATTGACCTTTTTATATGGTTCTGTTGAGCTGTAGTATTCCGCTGAGCTGTAGCCGACCAATACCCAGTATGGGTGTTGGTCAGGCCAGTAGGCGACGGGTAGTAATGTATGGAGGTACATCTGTAACTTTTATTATTACGGTAAGTACGAACCGAGGACAGACGAGGTACCTATCTGGGTCTGATCCACTCGCGCTGAATTCAGCGACTTCAGCAATGCTTTGTTTCTCAGAGTCCATCCGGTCGCTGACGAATGAACCTTTGCCAACTTACCGACTTATGGTACAGACTGCAGACTACAGTAATCTCCTGCTCCATAGAACAGGTAAAAGATAGGCAGTGTACCTCGATCTAGGTGAATCGGAAGAGGGAATTGTATTGGAACTTCTCCATACCTACCTTACTGTCTAGTGTCTACTACTCTACTGGTTCGGGAAAAGGATTGGGGGTTTCCGCTCCTCGTTCCCCACGTCAGTTCGGTTCGTGCTTCAGTTCCTTCCTGCACATCATCCCATCCCCATTTCATCTTAATCATTACCTAGGTATTATTCCTGGCTTCTCTCGTTTGGGCTGCTTTCAACAAATCCCGTTGAATAATCCAGATCTCTTAACGTCTTCTTCGACCTACTCTCTACCTTCTACCCTGCTGTCTTGCGCTTCCGGATCGCTCTCCGCGTTGTCTTTTGTGGACTTGCCGTTTTAAGTCTTCGATCGCCTCCACCAACCCAGACACTAAAACTAACTACACCACCACCACTACTACTACTGCTGCTGCTGCTGCTGCTGCATTATTTACTATCTACATATCTACAACTTTACTTGCAATAATCCTGCATACTTTACATTGTTATTAACACCATAATCGTCATTATTATTCATTATTCATTATTCATTATTCATTATTCATACCATTCTTCCGACTGTTCTATCCTAACTATACCCAAAATCACCCTGGAGTTGGAAGCCAAATAACTCACACCTACCTTAGTCCGGACCTCTGCTTTCCTCTCTCATTGTTCATTCATTCTTGTCTCCCACTTTCTTTTCTAACCACTCCTCCTCCGGCCTCTACTTCTATTCTTACGGACTGCTTGATCCACTGCACTATTCCCTTTCCATCATCTACCTCCTCTCCATGTTCGTTTCGCTTTAGGTCTTTCTTACGTCCTCCGGACTGGTCACGATCGCCCTTCCTCCTCTTCCTCCATTCTCTCCCTCTTCTACTTCTTTCCTCTTCACGCAACTATCTTGACCTTTCTCCCTTCGCCTTGCGTCCTTGGAACCATTGTCTCTTTCATCGCCGCTGGTTATATCAACGCCTTCCTCCAATCATACATTACCCTCGCCATGGAGGGTTTCGATACCATGGCCATGCCGTATCTGGCCAGCCCGTTGTCACTGAGCAATATGCAGGGCGCCGACTACCTTAATGCCATGCCTGGTATTGATATACCTGACCAACGCTCGAATTTCGACTCCGAGACGTTCGTTAGGTAAGTCCATCGTTGCCATGCGCTTTCGTGAAGCTTATCCCTCAATTGATCATTCTGACCATGCGCAATGGAACAGCGGCGAGGATATTCCCTTCACCCAGCACAGTTTGCCAAACACGTTGAAACGCTTCTCTTCGGGGTACGACGATCCCTTCACGGAAATGGTGACCCCATTCGACCCCGCACCCTCCGAGCAACCCCCAGACTCGTCTATTGACCACAATAACAAGTTGCTGAGTTTCTCAATGCCCGCCTATAATTTCACTCTACTTGATTATTCGTTGCGGCGGACCTCTTTATCGTTGTCGGCTCAGTTACATGGCATGTTCTTCCTCGCAGAATCGCCGTGGACCACATCCCCGACTGAGAACGTACCGCCTCAACAAGGGGCGGAGTTGACGTGCTACCGGCGCAATCTGTTCCAGATTACAGGCTCCGTGACCCTGCCACGTAGTCTACGGTACATCATGACCGAGCAGGGTGACCGTATACCTATTCTCGCGCAAGAACTCTGCGTCTCCGCCACTGAGTCTGTGGAGGGTAATTCCGTCAAAATCATTTCAGTGCCCTGGAAAACGCCCGCTGCGAATGGCAATCAGCCGACTGATGACAATAGTGCCAGTAATAGCAATGCTAAAGTTGAAAAAGAACCGCCCCCAATTCCGTTGGATATCATGGCGGGCCAAGACCTGGACACCGACTACGCGACCTTCCCAATTGCTTGGAAGCGGCTACAATTCCGTGTCGCGACGGCCAACAACGGGCGGAGGAAAGAGCTGCAACAGCATTTCGTTGTCCGACTGAAGGTTGTTGCGACTCTGTCCACTGGCGCCAAAATCCCGATCTGCGAGGTACATTCGGGACCTGTGATTGTGCGGGGCCGTAGTCCGCGCAATTTCCAATCTCGTAAGGACTTGCCTCTAAGCGGCAGCGCAGCGGCATCAAGAAAGAGCGCACAGGCTGCTGCTCTCAACCGCACCCCTACGAGTGATACAGAACGCCGGACCAGTTTGACCCAAGGCAAGGCGAAGTCCGCGGCTAAAAGCACCTCGCCGGACACTTCGCTTCCTCAGCCTGCGACTGCAGCGCAGCGACAGTCATCCCCTGACTGGACTCAAATACCTCACTCATCGGGAGGCGCGCTTTCTTCTACACCCCTACCTCAACCGTCAATATATCCTCAGTCCAGTCCGGAATTTGCACGCATGGCGGACAGCCAAAGACGGTCGAGTGCTATGGCAGCGCCCATCAACCTTTCCCTACTAGATGACGACACTGGTGGCGACGGTATTAACTTGGTTGATTCAGCCAGGCCGGCCACCTCGTATGCCAACGACGTCTCGCACAAGGGTCGCGAGATGGGCAGCTCTGCGCCGCCGACCAAAATGCGCAAACTGTCCCACAGCGTGTCGCAGGCGCAGTCACGAAGCACATCAACGTCGCTACCCTTGCTGAACACCGCGAGCCTGCAGCAACCCTTCGCATCGTCTCTTCCGTTTCCGAATGAGAGTGCTGATCTTTTGTATGAGTATTTCCCTCTGGGCTTGGACGATTGGCAAGCGCCTGTGGATGCAGTGTACCGTCCACATGTGGTGCACCACACCAATATGCCAGAAATGAAATTCGTCGCTGGGAGAGGGAGAAGCAAGCGGTATTTTGCTGCGGAAGATGTCTTTTAAGAAAACCCCCTGTATGGGAATTCGGCAGGGTCTCATTAGTCTTACGATTCCGCAACCGGGTTATTTGAAGCATCAGCACCTATGAGTCCTATCTTGATTAACCTGCGATCTACTATCTGCTTCAAAGAGTCTGCATCCGACACCCGGCATTCCTTCTTCTCAATCGTTTTCTACCTTTTTTCTGGCGTTATTTAAACCGGCGCATCTCCTTTTGACAGGATACGCACGACTGATGAAGTGCGCATTGACTAGTCTCATGTATGGGTATGGGCTACACTGCAATTGAAGGGGACAGTTCTGGCGTGAAGGAGTTTACGATGACGACGGATTCATGTTCTTGTCTGCTATTCCTTTGACCTTTTCTTTTCTTTTTTTTTTTTGATTTCCGTACTTATGCTCTGAAGAGTTCATGTGGTTTGGTATGCACATATCTCACTGTGTCATGATGCCATGCTACGACCATGTCAGCTGGGATCACATTTCTGCTCCAAGAAGTCTTTGAGATCCATTTTCGACACAGTATTTTGTGGGGTTAATACTCCCGAAGCTGATGCCTGATTCTGAAAATTAGCCCTGAACAGATGAAGAACAAATGCAAGTAATGGCTCGTGGCAGCTAGAAAACAGCGTTCACCACGCGTGCAAGGGAATTTTTTTTTTTTTTGTTTTCTTCGCACACTCAAGTTACGGCGGTACAGCGGTCTCTTAACTCTTAGTGGCGTATCAGGTCCCCAAATGGGCAATGCATTATCTTTCCGTATTATTATTTCTCTTTAGTCCTTGGTAGTATCATGGACCTCGCATGACTTAAGAGCATTCACAGTATAGGTGGGATGAACTCTTAGCTCTTCAAAGGTGCCCTCCAACGCTGGGAGACTCATACGCGCACCTACACATATATGGCTGACTTGGTTCTTTAAGATATGATGGATAATAGAAATGCCCTGTTGTACGAGTATTATCAAGCGATCCTTGATTGACTCACGCGGACCTAGCTTTTCAAAGATGGTATTATCATAGATATCCCAGTCCATCTCCACCAAGAGCTTCGAGGTCGGCCTTGATCTCCCACTCATGTGCCCCAACCCGGGCAGCAATTTCCATCTTGCGGTGTTGTCCCATATCCAGCCATTGATACAGCAGATTGCCATCAAGCATGCCTCTCCCTGCCGTTCCGTCACTCTCAACAGCTCGGTATGCTCGAGGATTCAGACCGCACGGGTGCTCCAAGGAATTCGTCAACTGCGATTGCAGGGCTGATAGCCGGCGATAGGACTCTTCGGAAACAGACGTGACAATGCCAAGCGAACCGCTTTGGGAAGTGATGAGTACTTGTTGGGATATGGTTTGGGAATCTATTTCCATCGAATCTGGGTCGGCCATTGCTTTTTCTGAGGAGACCATCGTCCGTGGCAACAGAGTCATTGTTGTGGCAAAGTGACCCATATGAAACTTGCTGCGGGCCAGCAATCTATCACCGTTGGAAGACTTTGGATCTATTTGAAATCAGTGTTTACTTTCTCCCGTGAGTTCTATCGATGTCACAAGGGCTCACCTTCCGGGTCATACTGCAAGACATGAAGGTTGCATTCACTGTCAGCGACGAGAATGAACAGCTTGTCGCCATCAGGAAGAAAATCTGCAGCAACTACTTCCAGGTATCCTTGGTCTTTGCCAAAGAGACTCATCTTGTACGGTTCCTCCTAAACCACACGTTAGCTTGACTGATCCGCTTTTATGTATGGATATAAGAGATCATGTGGATGTAGGAGATCATACCGAGTAGCCTGCGAACCAAAGTCCTTTGATAGCATCGCCCATTATACACATTCCAGTGCCTTTGAGCTCTTTCACCACGTTGACATAACACTGCATATCCATAAAAGCAACAGGTAGTAGACTTCCATCCTCCTTCAGCCCTCTGACCATGCACTTTTGCCCTTGCGCAGCGATTAGAAATCCTTGACCGCCAATTTGTGATAGTGCAGTCACAGCGCCTTTGACCAACTCCTTGCCTATAAGCTTGAGTTTGCGGTCTGTCTCAGGTTTCTCAGGATCCGGAACCACTTTGATCACTTCGAAGACGTAGATACAGCCGCGCGACGGGATGTCTTCACCCCGAGCAAATGCCGTTCCGACAACGATCATATTCCTGCGCTCGTGCGTGTTTTCGGAGACTTCCAGGTCCATGTTCTTTACCGCCATTACATGTTCAGCGGGACCTAGTGAGTAGCTTCACGAAGAAGAAAGGTGTAAGTATTGGGAAACTCATTTGCAAGTTGTTTAGGTGCACACCTATCGATAACTGTCCATGTTCTTGGACTCACGACTTTGAGCGAGCATTGGCGAACCTCGGGGAGGAATGAAATTACTAGGCCTGTCAACATGCGCATATAAGTGACGACAAAACTCATACCTTCGTTTCGCCAGTCCGGATGTAATTCATCATCCTCCGGCAACTTGAAATTTGCGCTATGACTGGTAGCCAATACGTACGTTCCGGAGGATGTAGCATAGGCCAAATGATCTACTTGCTCCCCGATATCGACTTTTCGCAAGGCCCATGTATAATCGAATAGGGTCTCTGATGGGAGCCGACAGATGCGGAGCACATCCTAGGAATTGATTTAGCATGTACGACATGAAGGTGGAAAGTGGGAAAAACCTTTGAGTCTACATATATGAAACCGTTAAGCGAAGGGCTGGCTAAGTTGAAAATGCTCAGGCTCCGCACGAATTCTCCTCTCAAACGGAAAATGTGGGGACAGCTTTTGGACGTTTTGAGAATGAAGCTTGCGGAGGGTCCAGGCATAAAAACGGCACTAAAATCTGAAATATTGGACAAAATGCGCAGTGGCCTGGATCTTGATAGCTCCTCGTAGGACTGCATTCCCTTTGCTGGGGGAGTAACCTTTGGCAAGGTGTGATTGGCTTCTTTGACGAAGCTCAAGCGAGGATGACTTTCGCCCTTGACAGAGGACGCAAATGCCTTATATATCACAAGGTCATCGCTTTCAGTGCGTAACTGCCTAGAAAATCAGTATGTGATCCTAAATCAGGGGCCAAGGAAGTGAAGTAAAAGGTCCGGTGCCGTACAATTAGGTGAGGCGAAGGATTCCAGGATTCGCCGAGATCTGCAACAACTGCTTCAGATAAGACCTCCCGCATAGTAGAGCGCTTGGGGAGCTCAGTTGATAGTATCGGTGGTAAGCAGTCAATACCCTCGATAACTGACATAAGCTCCTGATCAGGCAGACGATAAATCTACGGTTTGTCAGCCTTGGCAAACTTGAGGGAGACACTGGTGTAATGACTCACGTGAAGTCTGCAATCGATGCTAAGTAAGAAGAGGAACAATTCGCAGTCAGTCCTCTGCTTCGAAGCAGGCCCCGTAGACGAGAAAATCTCAGCTTTGTCCCAATATAAGCAACAAGAGCGCCACTTGCCCTCCCTCGCAGAGTCGGTCAATTCCATTTCATCGAGGTCTCCACTGTCATCTGCTTGAAGAAGCATCAACGTTGAATCATCTCGGAGAATTGCTATGTATGGGTCAGCGAGGCTGGCGCTAACAGCCATGCGCTCATCGCTGGTGTCTTCGTCCCAGACAGGGTAGATTTGCGCGAGGCCCAAGTCTGTCATTGTTAGTTTCCTTAGATGCTCTTTGTTCGTCAGAGCTAAAGGCTTACCAGTATCGTAGCTTCGGACCTCGTTCCTCAGAACCTGAACAACTCGCCTGTTGCATGACAGCGTCCCAATCTCTATGGTCACATCGTTGTTCGGATTAAACTCGGGAGCTTTGAAAGGTTTCAAGTCTTGTGCGTCCACAATGAAAACTTCTGACTGTTCCTTGTCGGAGGCTTCAGCCTTCGACAGTATGACATATTGGCGGTATTCCCGATTATTTTGCTGCTCGCCGGAAACCAATGATTCACCTCTCCCGAGAGCTACAACTGCTGTCCAAGCCCCTTGGACAGATTGAGCGTCAAAAGAAGCTGCGACATCCGGTTCGATTTCACGCTTCATCAGTACCAACCCACCATTTCTGCCCGAGCCTTGAGCAGCTACTAATTCTAGCTCGGAGGAAGAATTCTCAATGAGACCACTTGTGTTTTCAACGGCCGTAGCAGGCTTTCCTAGCGTTATATCTCTCAGTGGGCCGACATTAGGCAGTCTGTCGAGTACCTGAAATTTATACATCCCGACTCCGGACGTTTCGGCGGATGGACGACGGCCAAGAGTTGGCGCTTCAGGCTCCGCCGTATAGAGGTCGTCTTCATAGACGTCCTCCTCACTTTGACTATCACCTGAGACTTCTTCACGATCTTCTGCCACATAGCCCGTTCTTGGACGAGGTTTTCTTGAATTTGAGGCCAAGGAGGACCAGCCGAGAAGGACCGAATCTGCATCCTCGCTGCCGAAAAAAACTCTGCCACTTCCAAGAAAAGCTGAGGACGATGCAGCAGTTTTCATGATAGTTCCCCCAGCCTGTGCAGGTAGAGGGCGAAGTGAGATGCCTGACACTGACCTTCCGTCCAATTTGAAATGGACGACAACCATATTCCCAGAAGAAAGCACAAGGAGCAGATCCCCGGTGCTGTCGGAGAGGTGCTCCACAACGCACCCTTCGAGCCGGAGTGCGAGGTCTGACTGGTCAACCATGGAAAATGACGAGACTTGTCTGGCGAACTCATTGACTCCAACGGCGTTGGTTTTGCCTGCCTGATCGACGTGCACTAATTCATTGGACCCGATAAGTAACGCGCCTCCAACTGGAGGTGGAAGGGGAACCACTTTGAACAAGTCGCTGGGCAATTTTGGTACCGAAAGTAAAGTCGTGGAAGCTCGTTGTTCCAAATCTAGTGTAAACACAGTGTAAAAGATAGAATCTTTTCTTTCAGGGAGCAAAGCATGCGAAGTAGCAATCTGCGAGTACAGAATTCCGAATGTCGGCTCCCTATATTCATATAAGAACGCAAGACTGACAGGATGAAGTATAGAGGGATCCAATGCAGTCAAGGGAAGCACAAAGGACGAAGCATATGGGGTCTGATACACGGTGCGGTCTTTGGCCTTCAAATCATAGACAACGTGATCTGATACTTGATTGGGATCGTCTTGGTGAAGATCAAACTCGTAATCGTCCATGGCTAGGTCATCTCCTGGTTGATGAAAGGGTAAAATCGCAAGATTTCGAATCCCAAAGTTGAAGACTGCGCATCTACTGCTCGGATCCACACTCAAGATGCTGCCACAACTGCTCAGATCGGGTACCCATGGACTACGGGTTAGATCATCCCGCTCATAGTAATGGATTGAAATGGTTGAGATCCCATGACGCTCTGGGTCCCATTCCACCAAGCTAAGTTTGGCATTTCGAAAAGCAAGTAAAATAGCTTCACCACCGCTCTTCGGATTCAGAATTTTGACCCGACGGATGTCGACTACTGTTCCAGAAAGCGCATATTCTCGCTCCAGGACGAGTTTCGTTGTCTCTAACTGGTCTGGCCGCGCTGACTTACCCTCAATAGTTCCGCCTTTCGGTTGATGTTGAACCTTGAGTAAAGAGAAAACCTGGAGAATAGAGGTCTTCACCACGACCAGATTATCCGCTGTTGCTGAGATAAAGGGGATTGCCAGGGCATGAGTTACCCCGGAAGGGGGTAACAATTCCGTATAGCACTGCATTTTCTGTGTGGCCGATTGCTATGGTTTCCCCTGCTAGAAACCTCAATCAACCTAAAATAGCCCGGTGAGAATCAAGAAGGCTATACATTGCAAAGGTCAAGGGCAAGAATTGGATTTATAGAATGAATGAAGGATGGCCATAGGCTGATGACCTAAAACAATCAAGTCTGCTGTGTTTTGAGCATTTTGTCGATCCTTCATGAGCTGACACGTGACCTGTCAGGCTTGTTATGTGATGATGTAATTAAATAAACCTCTCGTAATATCCTTGCGAACTCACCCCTGTTGAAGTTGCGCTCACCACGATGGCTCATCATTATTGTTAGTTGTTACCACATTTGTCACCATCGCTGATCAAGGAATCTGCTGAAATATAGTATGTTCTGCTCTTCAAAGCCTGTGGTCTTCCTATATTGCCAATGCTAACATATACGGCAGCACCATCATCGGCTAGCTTCTGCTTAGTTGAGTTTCTTTGTCTTTCAAATATGTCATAATGGCTCTCCTACAGGTCTCCCTGATTTGGTCTGCGTATCTAATTGTGATAACTGTTTTGATTGGTGTTGCGTCAATCTTTATATATGTATACCAGACTCCTCGGGATCGATCCTCATTTGTGACCTTTATGTGTGTCTGTTCCATTGCCGCTCTTCTTGCGACTGTAATGTTACTGCCCGTTGATGTCGCTTTGGTTTCCTCAACAACATCATCCGCTCTGGGCCAGCGAAAAGAGTGGGCCACCCAAGAAGAGGTTGATAAAATTACCTACTCCTTAACAGTTGTCTATTACTCGCTATACTTCCTGGATGCTCTGCTGTGCCTTGTTGGAATCCCTTTTGCCTACTTCTGGTACGAGGAATATGATGAAGTAGCCGTCGAGGAGGGCGATCAGACAGCCGGTAAGCGGTTTTGGGCTGCTACCAAGTACACCCTGGCTTTCATTGCAGTAGTTATTGTGTTGGTTCTTGTCGGCTTTTTCGCTCCTATTTTGGACAGTCGAGTTGGCCACGATCTGGGCTATTTTCGAAGATTTTTGATCGAGAACCGTGAGTTTGATGGCTTTTCAGATGACCACTTTCTTCTCAAAAACGCTCATGATGTCCTACAGGGGGCGAACATGCTTTTACATTTCTCCTCGGCTTCGTAACAACCATTGGCTCTTGTCTTTATGTCTTCTATACACCTTCAGGGCTCGCTTTGCTTCCGGCTCTCCTTCTCAGAAGACCCTATTCCTTCTCAAACCGAACATTGATAGATTCTACAGCAATGCAGCTGGATTTCAACCGTGAACGGCAACGGCAATTGGAAGGCCGCTGTGGGGGCAATTCGGCGCTTCTATCTCCAAAAGACCGAAGAGAATTGGATACTTTGGTGCGGGAGGAGAGGACTCTCATCCGCCGGCAGCGCTTGATCGAAGAACGTCAAGAAGAAGACCAAAGCTGGCTAGTCAGCGTTTACTCCAAACTGAAGGCTATCTTCCGTCCATTCAGGCTTCTGGGTGGCTTCTGTCTATTCCTCGTTGGGCTTTCGATCTGGATTTCGTTGCTAATGACCATCATTGATAAGTTGACAAATTCGCCATGCAAGCATCACTGTGGTTACGTACTCAGCCGTACCAAGTTCAACCCTATCAGCTGGGTTCTTATTCGATCTTCCGCGATTTTTCCAACTGACTACGTCATCTTTGCTATGATTGTCTTTTTATTCTTCTGGGGCTCCGTCGTCGGCGTTGTCACGGTGGGCATTCGGTTTCTTTGGATACGAATTTTCCAAATTAGGAAAGGTCACACGTCGCCCCAGGCCATGTTGCTGGCGACAGCCATACTGACGTTGATAACGCTGGGCTTAAATTACTCGGTTGTCATGATACTTGCACCCCAGTACGCAACATTTGGACCGCAGACTTTCTGCGACTTAGCCCCAAGGTCTTCAGAAGAGCTGCCGGATTGCTCAAACCACAGGCATTTGGTCAAGCCATGTTCAGAGAAAGCAGAGAGCACAGCTGCGGATAAGAGTTGCACGCCCAGCGTCGCAAGCACCATTTTAAATCGGGTGGCGCTGAATTTTCCACTTTTCGGTGCCTTGCTCTTTTGGGCACACTTTCTTTTCCTCGGTACTTGGCAGCCCTGTCAACTAGGCAATGTTGTTCCTGATACTGCAAACTTGGAAGCTAACAATTTGTGCAAATAGGCATCTACTTAGTCATC
Source organism: Aspergillus quadricinctus (assembly GCA_022814375.1). Lineage (NCBI taxonomy): Eukaryota > Fungi > Ascomycota > Eurotiomycetes > Eurotiales > Aspergillaceae > Aspergillus > Aspergillus quadricinctus. Next base: position 45,780 of record JAKLNT010000088.1, read on the forward strand.
CTCGTGGCATCTGTCGTTCGCTCACCGAGACTCGACGAGCGCCAGCTGGATGAGGACGCCGAAGAGGCCGAGGAAGAAAGTCTACTAGCAAGCACCAGAAGAAGTGGCAATGCTACATGAGGGGGCGTCGAGCAATGCTTGCAGAGAGCCCGCTGCTTTGAATAAGGACGGATCATTTGAAAGAATCTTCTTGATACAGGAGAAAGGCAGCAATAGTAAAGGTCCTCCGGGCAGATATGGTGATTGTCGCCAGAGGATTATAGCTTTATATCACGTGACTTATGGGGATTCGCGATCCTCATTATTGTGCTCCCTTGGTGACAGTCGGAGTTTGCCAAACGCGATCGTTGAGCGTTCGCATGGTAACTTCAAGTGGGCAGGTCTGAGCTTTAAGGGAGCCTCTCCGGACGTATCCTTCAACGTGATATACCTAAGACTTTGGGCGATTGTTCAGCAGAGCGAGAGCATTTTCGAAAGCCTTCACAACGTCGGCATCTGCATAGATATGTTAGCAGGGCTTGGCCGGCGTCAATCGTTGCAGTCTCGTACAATGCTTTCTCCGATTTTCTAAATCCTCTTCGGATGTCTGCACATGCTGCGACTGGGTTTTAAATCTGGACACAGGTCAGCTGCGTCATGAATTTTCGAGTAGCTGTGTGGGTACACGCTGAGACCTTTTCAGCGCTCTGCTTTCATCACGAAGAACAGCAGACTGTGACCAGGAGTTAAAAATCTAGAGCAGCAATGTTAGAGAGACGGGCCATGGTCTAGAAAGGTACAAGGTACCTCAAGCAGTTTCAAAGATCGAGCTCGCAACTCTTCCTCAGCATCCCCATGTTGTTTCATAATATCTGAGTATAGTTGTTGAAGTTTTGCCCAGTGGCATTGCGACAAATCTTCTGCCAGCTGCTGTCCGACTGGTGGAACATTATGATGCTCATCCGAACTTTCCTGCTGCAGTCCGGACTCATGATCACCGTAGTTATTGGATTCTTTGACGGGATTTCCACCCAGTGAATCCATTTTTACATACAGTGTCTTATCATGAGACTTCCTCAAAAATATGTATAACTAGAGCGAAAAAAGAAGGTCAAAAGTTGAATGAATGATTACTTGCTCGCAGGATCCAGATCTGAAATAGCTTATTTTACTTATGCTGTCACTCCTGCCTCACTGATAATGTGCTTCAGCATTAGACCGTTCGTGTAAATCGCCAGTTCTGAGAGGCAGAATGTGTGGCCTGAGGCATCCATACCCAGGATTATCATGTGACGTCAACCTTCGACATACCGCAGCCAATTTCCTGCTGCAAGATCATTTGACTGCTGGGAGTCATGAAGCATCATTTTTTCGACTCCATACACATTCTTAACTCCTATGAGCTGCCTAACAGGCAGACTTGAGATTTATAGACTGACAGGGCGCGAGAATGTGAGCTATCTGCCGACGCACAATAGCTCAATAAACAGTACGTTTTGACATGAATTGTCCAATCTGCTCTCGACCCTCGACCTCACGCCTACGCTTTTATTGTCCCACCTGTGCCGGTAACCAACTATACACACTACGTATCGATAATGCCAGGGTTCTCCTGGAGAAGGAAACCTTAGGACGGCAGGTCGAGAAAGCACTACTGCATCAAAGATCTCCTACTCTGTCCCATCGTCGCTTTGAAGAATGCTCAACTCAATTGCCGAATGAGGTGTCCAGCCCTCAAGAGGTCTTGCAAATTATAAACGCAAAAGTCGAGTCTTCCATCAGGAGGAAAGAGCTCGCCCTTCAGATACAGCAACTGAAATCTGAGATTAAAGACAGACAACTTGACATTTCTCAGCGGAGGTTGACATTAGCACGACGACGTTCAGATGCTGAGTCTTCAAAGTTTCAGCTTGAAAGTCGCGAGATAGCTCTGCTATGTGGTGTCCAGAATACCATCAAAAGGACGGAGCATCTCTGGCATTCCTTGCACAGCAAGACAGCTGAAGCTCGGATCTTCCTTTGCCGGGAGGTTGCGAATCTATACAGCCTAAGACAGTGGATAAGGCAGGATGGCAGTGAAATGAAGGAGACATATGTAATTGGTGGTGTTCCTATCATAGATCTCCGAGACCTGAATGGGAAGTCGCAAACCCGCCCCTCCTCCTGAACATGCCAACACGAAGTATTAATACCCAAATAGGTGCCAGTTCAGTCCAAATATCGACATCGTTTTCTAATATTGCTCACCTTCTAGTTCTCGTTTCACATTACTTGTCTTTGCGGCTTCCGGCGGAGATCACACTTCCTCATAGAGACCATCCTGTTCCCACGATTCATGCACCTATTGGGTCGTATACTTCACGGGAGTCGATCTTGACAGCCACCTCAACGCAGCCGCATACCCCCGCCTCATTGATGACACCCCCATTAGGCTTACAGTCTAATTATTATCAACCTCGACCCCTCACTATCGATAGAACTTTACCAAAGCTCGCTAGGGAAGACCCAGGGTCATACGTCCTTTTCCTAGAAGGGGTCACATTGTTGGCCTGGAATGTTTCCTGGCTATGTCGTACGCAAGGACTGAATACCGCATCAGACTCTTGGGAAGAGCTTTGTGATATTGGGAAGAACATGTGGCAGCTACTGGTTGCTCCTCCGGTGGAAGCGGCAACTCTGATGAGAGCATTTGCTGGTCGAGAAACGCAACCCCTGAAGCTCTTAAGAGACCCTCCTAGAACTTCTATTCAAAGGACCATATCGTTCCCCATGATGGGGCATTACTCACATGGCACCGTGCATTCATTCCTAGGTGCTTCAGAAGGCACGGAGTTCGTCAGGACGTGGAGATTGCCGATGCCGCTCAAGGTCGTCGACAAATTGAAATCAATGCTCCTAGGTGAGATGGCGAGCGCGGAATGGGAAGTTCTCGAGGAGAAAGAGTGGAACGATAGTGAACAAAGTTCGACGAGAGCGCCTGTCCAGGGGTCAAGGGTGCAGCCTGGAGACGACATAACGCCAGACAAGAATGATGTCGGTCATATTGCATCAGCAAGTGGTGTTCCTAATGAATTAGATAGCCCCAGCCGTCCGCGAGGAAGTAGTGGCTGGACCAAATTGAGAAATCGATAACTTGTTCCTTACTGTGTCGTTGAGCCTAACCATCACCCGCCTAACGAGTCGCACTCAATCATGGCCGCATGAGGAGACCTTGGATAGCAAACCTCTTGAAATCAGATGAAGGCGTTTATCGTTGATGAGGCAGCATTCAAAACTCTCAAAACTATTGAACAATGTAGCTCTAAATGCAGACGGACTGAGGTGCTGTTGAATGAATGCCTTTTCAACTCCAAAGAGAAGAAAATAAAACAAAGTAAACTAATAGCTTTGGATGATAAGTGAGTCTGTGGCAAAGTTGAAGATCTAATGATTGATAAGATAACAAGCATCCACACCCGGATTATCCTTTCACCTTTCAATAATCCGTGCCGCATAATTGCTACCTACTCTACGGACTCACGGAGTACTCTCTGCGAAGACAGGTAAGACTTGCTGCTTTCACCTCTGGCTGGCAACTCCTGTCTTATTTATCGATTTGAAATGATCCTTGTTCCTTAGCATACTCCTCCTGCTCTCTATTATTGCCACTCAAGATTGGCAATCAAACCCCAGGTCTCAGCTGTCAAAATAGTGTGTCAATCTCTCTCTGTTCGGGTCATGGCATTGATGAAGTCTTAAAGAAAGGCTCGGATCAAGATGGGCAAAATTACGCAATGGCTACAATCTGAGATTGCAGCTTCTGGTAAGTATTCCAGCGCTCATATCACTTATGGAGCTCATTTGCTTTAACAACGATGCTGGTAATGCACTAATACTCCATCTTTGTTGCAGCCCTCAATCGAAGTATTCCTCTAGTCTCAGATTTACCTGATTCTGTTCTCCGGGCGGAGCTTATTCGGAGGAGTGAAATTCGGGGGTCGACCAGCGATCGAGTAGCTTGTGGTTCGAAGGAGAAAGGCGCTTACAATACCCAAATACATGTGCTGGCATTGTTCCTCATTCTGGTTTTGAGCACATTAGGTACTTTTTACATCTCGACACGATCATGATCGTCTCAAATCTGCTGATCACATATTAGCATGTTCATTTCCAGTTCTCGCGCGCCGATTTCCACGCCTACCGATACCGCGCCACTTTCTTTTCATCTCCAGGCATTTTGGAACGGGGGTCTTAATTGCCACAGCTTTCGTTCACTTGTTACCCACAGCGTTTGTCTCTCTTACGGATCCTTGTCTTCCTCGTTTTTGGTCTGAGACCTATCGTGCAATGGCTGGATTTGTAGCCATGATATCGGTTTTTGTGGTTGTCGTCGTAGAGATGTTTTTCGCTACGAAAGGTGCTGGCCATGTTCATGGGAGCGAATATGATCATTTAATTGGCAACGTTGGGCGGGTGTCTAGCGAGTCTGTTCGTGATGACGCAAATTATGTGAGGCTTGGCCCTCATCACTCGACAGAGAACCTGCGCCTTGATCTCATTCAAGCGGATAGTCACCCGGATGGAACGCAGCAGCACTCCGGTTCATTGTCCCGGTTGTCAACAGATGGTGCCGAACAAGGACGGTCTAAGAAACTGGACCCTTACAGTGAAGGCGGTGACACTGGCTTTGGAGACTTTGATTCTCTGGACAATCACAGTGATTCTCAAGTCTTTGACTCTCATTCCCGCTATCTGCAGCCCCAACAACATGATTCGCATCATAAACCGAGTCCTGGGTTACCAATGCAGAGTCCGCAGCGACAGTTGCTGCAATGTCTTCTCCTCGAGGCTGGTATCCTCTTTCACAGTATCTTTATCGGCATGGCTCTCAGTGTCGCCACGGGGACGTCATTTATTGTCCTTCTTGTGGCTATCTCCTTTCACCAAACGTTCGAAGGCTTCGCCCTTGGATCGCGTATTGCATCCTTGATACCAGATCTTTTTTCACCGTCGTCACCGAAGCCATGGCTTATGTCGCTTGCTTACGGAACTACAACACCCATTGGACAAGCTATCGGCCTAGTTTTGCACAATCTCTATGATCCTGCGAGCACCACGGGTCTACTCATGGTTGGCATCACCAATGCAATTAGCAGCGGGTTATTACTTTTCGCAGGACTCGTGGAACTCTTAGCGGAGGACTTTCTGAGTGAGTCTAGTTATGCGACACTCAGGGGTCGGCGACGTATTGAGGCCTGTATAGCCGTCGCGAGCGGAGCTTTACTGATGGCGTTCGTTGGTGCCTTTGCCTAGATTCCACACAGGACCTGTCTTATTTATTTTTGTAGATATTGATTGAGATAGACTGCGTACAGCTGCTAGGCGTCTTCTGTGACACGTCAGGCGGACTTGGTTTTTACATTTTCATAGAACTGTCTCCAGCTTTATGTCAAAGTCCGAGGCTCGAGTCACAACCAAGGCCTTCGTATGTTCGTCATGCTAGTTTTCGTCAAGAAAGGAGCTCATATTGGGTAAAGAACGCATCGCTTGACCATGGTTCTCTCAATTTATGGTATTGTACCCTTGACACGATCAATTTAACTCAGGAAGCTCACTCCGCTCAAAGATGGTGCAAATTACATCACTGTCAGGTATTGTCAGCACGACTGGTCTAGTAGACAATTCTAGTCATTTCTTGGAATACCCATATGTATACTCCAGCACAGAAAGGAGCGACTGAAGTTGATCCTTCATGAGCTAAGGGATATCAACATTTTCAGGCAAACAATCCCAAGACCACAGATCATATGCACGCTATGATATATTCAGTCAACACATGTGGACATGTTCAGAATCCATCTAAAGTAGCTCGACTACCAGAGCACTGGCTCCACCGCCACCGTTACAGATGCCAGCACAGCCGATTTTTCCCTTCTTAGCTTTCAAAACACCGAGCAAGGTGGTTAGAATACGCGCGCCACTAGCACCGATAGGGTGACCAATAGCGACGGCTCCACCATGAAGGTTAATCTTTTCCTCAGAAATGCCAAGTAACTTCATATTGGCGAGAGCAACAACGCTGAAGGCCTCGTTGATCTCGAAAGCATCAACGGCATCCTGGCTCACACCTGCGTGTTTGAGCGCTTTTGGAATTGCGAGAGCTGGAGCAGTCGTGAATTTGCTTGGTTGTTGAGCAGCGTCTCCCCATCCAAGAATCTTCGCAACAGGCTTCAAATTAAGCTCCTTCAACTTAGCCTCTGAAACAAGGACAACAGCGGCGGCGCCGTCGTTGAGAGGAGAGGAGTTGGGCGCCGTCACTGTTCCAGAACCAGGTATAAACGCAGGCTTGATGGCTCGAAGTTTCTCCGGGTTGAGCTAATGAATTCAATAATCAGTCTGACAAGAAAGACTAGAATGCAAGCAACGCGTCAGATGGAGGTGCTCACATTCTTGGGTTCTTCATCTTGCGTTACAGTCACACCTGGCTTTCCCCTAAATCCAGGAAGCTGGATAGGGGAAATCTCTTCGTCGAAAAGACCTGCCTTCTGGGCCGCCTGAGCTTTTTCATAGGTGCGGATAGCATAATCATCCTGTTGTTCCCTGCTAAAACCATGATCCTGAGCACACTCCTCTGCTTGTAATCCCATGAGTTCCTGCTTGCCTGCGTCGGTCAAGCCATCCTTCATGATACCATCCACCAGACTCTGATGGCCATATTTAGCACCAGTACGCAGATTTGGGAGATAGTGGGGTGCGTTCGACATCGATTCCGTACCGCCGGCCACAACAACATCAGCGTTTCCGGTCATGATAGTCTGAGCACCGAGTATAATCGCCTTCAAGCCGGACGCGCAAACCTTGTTGACGGTGGTGCAAACGGTCGACTCTTCAAGCCCAGCGCCAAGCGCGCATTGCCTAGCAGGATTCTGTCCGACACTGTAAAAAGTCATTAACATGCTCTTCTGGGATTCAGAAGGCTCACGCAAGGCTCAGCTCACTTTGCAGAAATGACGTTACCGAAGAAGACCTCCTGAACGTCCGAAGGATTAAGTCCGTCAACTTTGGCAAGAGCAGCTGTTTCCTACCATTAGAAAAATCGAACCCATTAGGCGAACTTTTTTTGAAAGGGGCTATGAACTTATAACATACCCTTAATGGCATGGGAACCAAGCTGCGGGGCAGTCAAGCTCGAGAGCGAACTATGCAGATGAGACAAGGTCAACCTCATTCTCCAAGTACGACAAACCACGAAATAGATGAAGTCCTACCCCAAGAAAGACCCCACGGGAGTTCGGGCAGAAGAAACAATATAGACAGCTGGAAGCGAAGACATGGTCATTTGTTGTTCAGACTTTCCGAGTAACAATCTTTGAAGAGGGCACCGCGACAATAACGATTCGCTTGGTGTCAGCCGTGAAGTCTTTTCTCTGAAAACGTAGACCAGTTTATAGAGAATGTCTCCAAACGTTGCCAGATGAAGAAATCGGGCGAGTCCAGGTTGGGGGTTGTAGGAAAATATAAGCAGAGCTCAACCTCCCTTTTCGATCGAAGCGGGGGGAGACTTGTGGTCTTGCCAAGCCCGGGCCACTCGGTGAGTCCCTAATTCGGATCTTCCGAAGTCAGACAGGCTTTTGATTTGAGCAAAGAAAGCTATCCGCTCCAACATCTGGGGCCTGTTCTGTTCACCTTCAGAATTTTCTCCGCGCAATGGATGATCTTTATGATGAGTATGTCATATGGAATAAAATTTCATACATGCGAACTCAACTAACCGGCTCTAGGTTCGGTAATTACATTGGAGAGCCTGCGGACTCTGACGAGGAACACCAAGATGAGGAGCTCAAGCCGCAGGCATTTGCTTTCGACGAAGCATTTGGAGAGGAAGAAGATGAAAACCAGAATGCAGATCAACTGATGGAGATTGACGGTGTGTCATATTTTTCGGAGCATTACTACCTCGCTCGTTCTGACTTCGTATGCAGAAGGCCCTTCGAATGCCGTCGTCCTACATGAGGACAAACAATATTATCCTAGTGCACAGCAAGTCTACGGTGCCGAGGTTGAGACCTTGGTCCAAGAGGAGGATTCGCAGCCACTTTCGCAACCCATAATCGCTCCCGTTCAGCAGAAGAAGTTTTCGATCGAGGAGGCCGAGCTGCCGCCAGTTCACTTCTCGCGAGAGTTTATGACAGACTTGCTCAGTTTTCCAAATCAAATAAGGAACATTGCGCTCGTTGGCCATCTTCATCATGGGAAAACAGCTTTCATGGACATGCTTGTGAAGCAGACGCATGACTTGACAGAGCGTCTGGAGAGGCGAGTAGGCAAGCGGAGGGAGGAACAGCTCCGCTATACCGATATTCACTTCCTAGAGCGAGAGCGGGGTCTCTCTATAAAGTCGGCGCCTATGACTTTAGTGCTTCAGAACACCAAAGGAAAATCTCATCTTTTCAATATTATTGACACTCCCGGGCATGTGAACTTCGTGGACGAGGTGGCGACATCCTCTCGGCTCGTCGACGGAATTGTGCTGGTTGTGGACGTCGTCGAAGGCGTGCAAGCGAACACGGAACAGATCATTAAGCACGCCGTGCTGGAAGGTCTTCCCTTAACAATGGTCGTGAACAAGATGGACAGGCTGATTTTGGAGTTGAAGATTCCACCGAATGACGCTTACTTCAAATTGAAACACGTGGTGGAAGAGGTAAACACTATCATCGAGAGAATTCTTCCCGGACAAGGGGAAAGGTATCGGCTGAGCCCTGAAAAGGGCAATGTTGCCTTTGCATGTGCCTCTATGGAGTGGTGCTTTACCCTACGATCTTTTGCCAAAATGTATGCCGAAACTTATCCGCAAGTCGAGACGTCTGACTTCGCTTTACGTCTTTGGGGAGATATTTTCTTCAACCCAGGAAGCCGCAAGTTCACTCGGAAAGGAGTGGAAGAGAATTCCAAACGGACATTTGTTCAATTCGTCCTGGAGCCTATCTATAAACTCTACGCTCACACCATAAGTGAAAGTCCAGATGACCTGAAAGAAACGCTTGCGAGTGTGGGTATCAACTTGAAACCGTCGCAACTCAAGTCAGATGCAAGGGTGCTACTCAACATGGTCTGCCAGGAGTTCTTTGGTCCTGCGACTGGCTTTGTCGACATGATCGTCCAGCATATCCCCTCCCCAGTAGAAGGAGCCCAAAGAACACTCGACAGGTACTATACTGGGCCCCTTGATACGAAAGTTGCAGCCGCTGTGGCAGCCTGTGACCCAGACGGGCCACTTGTTGTCCATGTCACGAAGCTCTTTACCAGCACAGATGCCACCAAGTTTCATGCATTTGGGAGAATCATGAGCGGGACGGCGCGCCCTGGTCAGCAGGTCCGAGTGTTGGGCGAGGGTTATACTCCTGAGGATGAGGAAGACATGGTCACAGCGACTATATCGGATACATGGATTGCAGAGACCTGCTATAGCGTCCCGACCAGTGGTGTTCCTGCGGGAAACTTCGTTCTGTTAGGTGGTGTGGACAATTCCATCGTCAAGACTGCCACCATCGTCCCCTTGAGGTTGGAAGATGACGAGGAAGCATACATCTTCAGACCTATTCGACACATGACGGAGTCTGTCTTCAAAGTTGCTGTCGAGCCGGTTAACCCATCAGAACTTCCCAAAATGCTCGATGGGTTGCGCAAGATCAATAAAAGCTACCCTCTCATCTCAACCAAAGTAGAAGAGTCCGGCGAACATGTGGTCTTGGGAACCGGAGAACTTTACATGGACTGCGTGCTCCACGATCTTCGAAGGCTTTATTCAGAGATGGAGATCAAGGTGTCCGACCCTGTCACCCGTTTCTGCGAAACTGTCGTTGAGACTTCGGCTATCATGTGCTATTCAATCACGCCGAATAAGAAAAACAAGATTACCATGATTGCAGAGCCTTTGGATGATGGGATTGCCGAAGACATTGAGAGCGGCAGAGTCAGTATCAAAGATCCAATCCGCAAAGTAGCGAGGTTCTTTGAAGACAAATACGATTGGGACAAACTCGCAGCTAGAAGTATCTGGGCTTTCGGGCCTGACGAGATGGGTCCCAATATTCTACAAGACGACACGCTACCATCGCAAGTGGACAAGAAACTACTCGGAACTGTCAGGGATTCTATCACGCAAGGTTTCAGCTGGGGCACCCGGGAAGGCCCTCTTTGTGAGGAACGTAAGTGGTTCTTTTTGTCCCTTTTTCTTGCTTCCTCACCACCAAACTCCCCGACAGCTCCCTACTCCTCCCTTTCTCCCCTCTCGAGTCTCGTGATCCTTCTTCCTTTCAAAGCATTTCCTATACTTTCAAACTATGACCATATATGGAGACTAATTTGAAGGCAGCAATACGAAACGCGAAGTTCAGGCTCACAGATGTATCTCTTGCTGACCAGGCCATTTACAGAGGAGGCGGCCAGATAATCCCTACCGCTCGGCGTGCCGTTTACTCCTCCTTCCTCATGGCATCACCTCGCTTGATGGAACCCATATATTCTTGCACCATGACTGGGCCTGCGGATGCTGTGGCTTCGGTATATACAGTGCTCTCACGCAGAAGGGGTCATGTTCTGTCAGACGGGCCTATCGCTGGGACACCGCTGTATACCGTGCAAGGCTTGATACCGGTTATTGACTCTTTCGGGTTCGAAACGGATCTCAGAATCCATACTCAAGGTCAAGCTGCGGTCAGTCTTGTCTTCGATCGATGGAGTGTCGTTCCAGGCGATCCGCTGGACCGCGAAGTCAAGACAAAGCCACTCGAGATGGCGCCCGCGATGGCCACGGCGAGGGATTTTGTATTGAAAACAAGGAGACGGAAAGGTTTGGCAGAAGATGTGACCGTGAGTAAATTTCTGGAGCCGGAGCTCTGGAAAGGCCTGAAGGAAAGTGGCGTTTTGGATTCGTGACGGGCTCGTTCCCTCCTGAAATGAGGAGCGCATACCACCAGTATCGACCTATTATGTAGATGTAATGTCGAAAAATTCGAAGCAACATATTGTTGGATCACCAAATAGGCCTGCGAATGCCATAATCTGGCGACACTGCGCTTGAGACCTAAACTGGCCATGCGGCTAACTTTTGGTTACTGGCACGTTTCCAGCATCTTGGCAATAACACCCATTAATGTCCCGTTTTCCAGTGCAGCTGCCACTCTTTCCTTGTCACCCAGCTGCTTGTTAACCTCATCGGCGGTACTATGTGTTCCTTCCTTGATTCGCACGTCCACACGGAACCGGGGCGGAAGTGACTGCTCAAGCCGAACACGTACACCGAGGCCAATAACGGTAGCCAGGCTACAGTGTGTGATTGTCGGGGTTATGAGAACTGTGACAGTGCGAAGAGGAGAACCGGGTACATGGGGAAGAGATGGCTTGATCATAATATCTGCGAGCGAGACAACAGCTAGAGACCCCAGCGAAATTGGATGTTCTGGGTCAGAGATGGTTGAGACGAGGTCTAAGAAATGGTTAGACATACATTCATGACTCAATTCTTATTCCGCGTGCAGCCATGATGGGACCAATCAAAAAAAAACCATTCACTCCTTACCAAAAATCTCTTGTTCGTCTATGGGCTCATCTGACATGTCACTATCATCTTCAGAGTCTGGGGGTGAAATCAGGGAGAAGGCATCGCCCGACTGCCCAAGCGACTGGAGAGTGGAAATGAATACATCAGTTCCATAAGCGCGGGGCTTCTGCGGCGCCTTTGGCAACCGAGTTGGCAGATCAGCGGCATTCAGTATTATCGGATTCGAGTTTTGCATTTCAGAGGCCATTTTGAATTGGCAAGTCTGAGAGTCAGCAGTTCCGTAGCGTTGGGAGAATATGCTGAACCGTCAGCATTCCAGAATCGTGAGGGGCAAATTTTATATTCTAAGCATGCTTCCAGCAGTGGGTACTTAAATGCCAAGTTTCACCCCGCCAAGTACTTGGATAGATAAGAGCCAGCAAGCCAGTGTCTAGATACCACTACGGAGTAGATAGATACTGGTCTATAAATGACACTGAGTCTCTGAGACCATAGTTCGAATCAGGACTGTGAGACCAATGAGTGTTGGTGGACTCTGCACAAGGATATACTGTATTAGTTACTCTGAATCTCGGCGATAGTGTGCAAAAAGACAGGACAACATATAACCTGACGAGCATTTATCGGGTCATGTTCCAGAGGATTCTGAACCCATTAAAGAGCGCATGTACGAGAGGTAGACGCTTCTCGAATAGGATACTACTGTTGAAACCCCCTTCCACCTTCAGACCCCCATGGCGGTTAGACAGCCTTTGCTGCGAGAGGACAATCTCGATGTATGTTCAGATAGTCCCTCGCGATCACCTCGGCATGGCCTGGAGATGCCTCGACTAGCCCACCTAGAGAGACCCAAAAGTAGGAATCATTGCACGGTAGCTGACCTTATCAAAGTGGTGCGGATTCTCAAGGTGCGTAGTGTCTATCTTAGGTACTAGTACTACCTATAGAGTAGGTGGTCTTGGAAGAATGGGTATGAGGTTGCGATTATTTACGGAGTATGCTTGTACGGAGTACTACTCATTTTTAATACCCTCAACTTAAGGCATCTGAATAATCAGCGTTCGATATCTATCCCCTCCATAATAATAATAAATGCATTGGGAAGATTCGAATCACTCAGTCAGCCTTTTCCGCCCGCCCATCATCTCTGCTGCACCCGCCACTCTCAGACCACGGATGATCATTTGACCAATTTCTACTAGTATCTACTTAGTATCCGTCTAGATACCTCCTGAGTCCTGAGACTCCTGACTTCTTCTCCCTGGGACGTGCAGCACCCCGCAGAACATCAATAACCCCAGAAATATCTAGTGTGAGTGGCCAAGAGTCAATAGCTAAAGTTCAGACTCGGGAAATTAGCAGAGTTGTCCTTTCATCATCTACATAATACTCAGATTACACTGGAGATCATCAATGTCTCCATGTGCAAATTCGCATTGTCACTGATCCCCTAATCCTCTGCTTCATACCTCGCTACCTGAATTCTACTCTGCAACCCCTTGTGGCTTCTGTATTTCTTGGCTGCCTGACTGTATGGATTAGCCGTTGATGCCGACCTCGATCTTTGCTGCTTTGAAACTCGTCCGCTTGGAAGACCGTTTTCGATTGGATGTGATGTCTTAAGTCCGACTCGTGCACTTCTTCGTCATCTATTATCAAGAATTTCGATGATACGCTGATGGTTTTGGACAATAATGGAAGCTGAGTAGGCTCATGCCATCGTGTTCCCGCTCTGTCTTTCATTGAAGGGCCTGACTTCCTACGTCTCTCTACTCTTCAACGAGCAATCTCACAATCAGCTATTTGGTTAGTCGCCACAAGATTCCTCCTGCCCAGTTCATCGGCGTATCCTGTCATATGCCTGCGCCATTGAAGACCCACGAGCCTTAAATTACTCCTTTGCCTTTTTCCTTTCGTGCAAGAAGGCAGTATTTCCGTCTCGTCAGTTGAATTCAAGCTTGTAACTACCATCTTGCGTCTTTACCCTTTCGCTTTCTCAAACTACTTCCAGTGGAACAATGACTAATGACCAATTGAGGGCACCTGCAGTGCAAATCTCTGCTACTGTTATACCATCCTCTACCACGTCAGCGCCTTAATGTTCGCAATTATTTCCTCAAGCTCTGATGGTATCCTGTACCAGATAAGGAGAATAAGTTCTATCATTTCTTCAGAGCTTGCAACACGTCCCGCAATTTCGAGCAATAGCGGATCAATCGCCTAAAATAGTTGTTGAGAAGCCGTCGCCTTCGGACACTCACGACAACCCATTGGCCACAGTCTCTGCATAATTGCGGCGAATTCGCGGCGTCCACTATATCGACACGGACTTTCGGAGAGACCGAAAAGAGATTATCGCACTGTTCTCGGCCAGATGGTCACTGATTCTGATCGTGAGTCTGTTTAATCCGGGCCTAATTGTTCAGGTCATTCTCTTTCTGACGTGCTCTCGTAGTGTGCTAGTCGGTCCCTGGCTATATCAATCCACTCTTTCTACATGCGATACACAAAGTTCAAGGAATTCTGCATTGAATGTGACTGTGGAACTTCAACACACTAGTTATACTCTTCTCTTCGCTACAGTCTTACCTGTCGAAGCTGGGCCTTTGGACACTCTGTTATCTGTTGCTGATTGATCCAGTCAAAGCGGGTCTTTGCGGATAGTTCTCAAACAACAATCTTGCAGCTTGGTCACGAGCCGTAAACCCTGGACTACTGGACTGAGTTGCCTCCCCTTTGACGGCCTCATTGGTCCACCCACATAAAACAAGCATCACAATGCAAGGCTACACTTTCTCGCCTTCGAATGGTCCCCCCAGAGAGGGGCAGAAGAGTAAGTCGCCCTTTTGGAAGATTTCCTTGTCAATTCAGGTGAATAACTTGCTCACAACCTAGACTACGTATTTGTTGATGAACATAATAGGCACAAGCGGCTGAAAGGTTTGTCCTACTTCTCTTGTTCCGTACCCTCTTTTTCCCTCCGGTCCCAACTTCAGTTCCGAAATATTAGGCTGAGCATCATTTGGTGCGGTTGTTGACTTATGCGTTGCTAGTAATGCGAGCCTGCAATGGCTGCAGAAAACGGAAAATAAAGTGTGACGCTGCCACAACGAATACCTGGCCTTGCTCAGCTTGTACTCGGTTGAAGCTCGTATGCGTTCCTCCTACGATTGGACAGGACGGCGACTTCCCGTCGGAGCAAGGACTTGAAGCAACTTCAATGGGCTCCTTAGGAGCTTCTCATGCGACTTCAGCCTCGCCTTATTCCTATACAATGCCCCAAAGCTTCGGCGCTGGAATCCAGCCTCCGGCTGGAAATGGTCAACCATATAGCGACGGTGCGGGATTCATGTCTCAATATGTCCCAACTGGTCCCGCCCAGCACAATATCTATGAAGTACGGTCATCGCATTTACCCGTAACAAGCCATTCCTACCAGCATGCCCAAGTATTTCCTATCACTCCAAATCACGGCCTTGATAACTCAAATACTGGCATTTTCCCGGACGACGAGCAATCTACTGCTGAAAACCTTAGCGAGGTCCTAGGTGAATTGAAAATCGACGAGACTGGTATTGGTAAGATCGATAGCGTCAGTCCTTTGGCATTAAGAGAACAATGCTGATATTGCAAATCAAGCACCCTATATTCGACAACAACGAAAAGAGCGGTGGGAAGCAGAAGCTCCAGTTCAAGATGAAGTTGAGGAAAGACTGCCACCTTTGAGCACCGGGGCGGGCTCCACCATCCGTATACCCCCGGAGCTAATGCCGTCCGATGACGAAGCGATGAATTACTTCAAGATTTATTTTAACGATATACATCCTTACGTTCCTGTGGTTCATCGATCTCGCCTTTACTACCAATGGCAGAATGAGCGGAGTTCCATATCTCCTCTGCTCCTCGAAGCACTTTTCGCTTGTGCCGGGAGGTTATCAGACGATCCGGCCCAGGGCGCACAGTGGCTCGCATTGGCAAACAGTAAGTTAGTCACTTTGTATGCGTTGCGTGGGGCACAAAAGTCAGTAACCAATGTTCATGCATTGCTAGGACACGAGTCCAGTTTCATGGATGTACCACGACTAAGTACGATTCAAGCATTGCTTTTGCTATTGAAAGCTCGAGAGTCTCTGCCAAAAAAGGGTTATTATTATCGTTCATGGCAAACTGTGAAGACAATTGTCTCGATGTCGAAGGATTTAGACATCCATGAACATTACAGTGCCCACGCACAAGGCAGACCTTGTGAGCTGGATCCAGTGGAATGTCTTGTGCAGACAAGAGTATGGCAAGCCCTCTTGGTTGTCGAAGTGATGATCGGTGCCCCACAAGGTATGTCTATATCAGCTTACGTGACTTCGTTGGCCTTGACTGCTTTGACTGACTCGTCAGGTCGGTCGGATTACGGGGTGGATCCAGAGACCGTAGATATGCGACCAGCTCTAGATATCAAGGGCCTTGACCAGTTCGAAATCGACCGCTCGAGGCAATATGCATATTTTGTGAGAAACGCCTATCATATCCGTCTGATCACCGATATATATCACAAAATCAAGAAGCAGAAAGACTGGGGAGCCAATCCTAGATTTGTTGAAAAAAACCCCCTATTTACCGATTGGCTCCAAAGCCTCCCTCCAGACTTACAGATTAACTATCCTAGCGATGGTTCACCGCCATGGATACCCTCACATTTTGTGGGAAATATGCACTCGCATTGCCATCTCGGCATCATCTTATTACACCGACCACAGTTGTTAGTATCCAAGTCTTTTGCAGCCGGCGGAGGATGGAAGATTCACATGGCGTTGTGCTATTCCTCTGCAAAAAGCCTGTGTAGGCTTCAGGAAGGTATCTTAGACCGGTTCGGCCTGCGCGGTCTTCTGTTCATGCAAAGAGGCATCAATTTCGCAATATACTGCATTCTGACATGCACTATGCTGCATCTGGTAAGTGTAACATGAGGTGCTATGTGGCTCTGCATTAACTCACTCTTGACAGATAGCTATCACATCCCCTGATCCTCATTTCCATACGGATGCGAGGGACTACTTCACGCGACACATGCGTATACTTGAGAAATGTTCTTCGGCCTGGCCTATGCCCGAAATACAGGCACAGATCGACTCCCTGCGGCTCGCGTTCTCCGCTGACATCAATCGCCCTTTCGAACTCAAATCTACATTTCCTTATGGAAGTCCGTCAGAACCGTACCATCCCAGCCCACAACTTGGGTCAAGTTACCATACTCAATTGGACCAGGTTTCAAGTAATGTGCAGAATAGAGTGTGTTATACTTACCCAATGACCCCTCCAATATCGGCTGGTACTGAGGACTCAAAGCCTGACTCATGTCAGCTTCAACCTTTGGAAATGCTTGCGCCGCAGCCACATCACAGTCATTCGGTAGATGCTCCGTTAGTTGACGAAAATAACTGGGATCCCACTCGAATCATAAAGTCTGTACATCCCTGGCTGTTTCATTGTTTGAGTTGTTTGCTGACATCTTGATCAGCCAGTGGGACATGGCATTCCCTGTCGGCCCGTCGACTGTGAGCACAAACTCGCCGCCCATGGGCATAGATCATCATGCACAAGGAACCACTGGTGTATCGAACCAGTTTCCTGTTCATTATGAGACGCATACGAAAATCTCTCCGATTGCAGCGTCGCATCCTCTTCCTCAAACTCAGTTCAATGGACATCCAGTCCTGATCACGGCACGTGACTGGCAACAGAGTGTTGCTAGTGTGTATGATCCTAATGGCTTGAAGCGGAGGTGGACACACTCAATTGATACCGGCGAACAAAGTAACACCAAACGCCAGCGATAAAAATCATTGTGCGCATCTTCTTTCGATCTTCTTGGCTCATTACCTGCAAACCTTTCATTTGAGCTTAAAGACGAATGTCATGGAGAATCATGGCTTGTTGGTCCCGTTCTCTCCTTGATGGCATCGTCCCTCTTTCATCTCTGGGCCCTGCAAATTGTAGGGCCGCGGTTCCTATCATATAAGCCCGAGATGATCAGATCTCCAGATTAACATGTCGACTCGCCGGCCATTATAGTTAACACTGTAGTTTACTAAATTCTGTTTAACCACAAGATATTCATGTAATATGGTAGATACATGATATGGTATCGACTGACATACCCGTCTACAAAGTCCGTGATCTAACATGTCAAAAAGCCTAAGTTTGTGTAGATCACTATCCTTAGAGCTAGATGCATAAGCTTAGAAATATTGCCTTGCATAGTGAAAGTTGCCAAACTGGGCTAAGAAGTTGCCTGCGTATATGGAGGCCAGCCAGAAACAAATCATTAACAACCCTTCATGCTATCATCGTAAGGGGCTAGAAGGAACGAGACATCAGAATAAAAAGTTGCGACGAGAGATAAAATAACGAACTGCCAATTCACCTCGGGTAAGTGAGAAAGCAGTATCAGTATATCGAATTGGGCCACCAAAATGGATCTAAGCTTACTAAGTTATGTGTATTTAGTTGCGCCGACTGATGCCAATACGTTCCTCCCGAGACCGGACAATTCTTGCTTTGTCTCCAGGTAATGGTTTCAATTCATCATTCGGGTCGATGGTTGTATAATTAGAGGTGCTTTTGACAGATTCATGCGCGTGGGCTTGAGTTTCTTCTCTGCGTTTGCGAAGCCGGATATCTTCAAGCTTTGCGACATCTTCCGAAGTGATTGCGATAGCTGTAGGCTTGCGACGTAGCATTTTGGAATTTCCACTCAGGCAAGTCTAAACAGGAAGGATTGCTCCCATCTAGGATCTCAAACAGGAACAGATCTGGGTCACGTGAGACGTCACGTGATCAGTTTAAGTCCCGAGAGCTACCCGTCTATACTCAAGAAATTTCTCATCATCTCCGCCAACACAGTGGGGAAAAATGATCCAAACGAGGTTGAGGTTTCTGGCGAGCTGCCGTGACCGTAGGACGCCAGTTGATGGAATCATCATCTCTGTCCGGTACTTTACGCTTTCCCATCAGCAGGCAAGCAATCCCCCAAGTCAACAAAGTACGTGAAGAATATACTATTATGCACTGTTTCCCAGTAGCGTATCGTTTATTTCCCTTTGCTGATATTTGTGTATCATTGACCGTACAGATCCTCGCAATGCACCGACTCAATCTACTCCTCCTTCATCCTCTTCCGCTGCCCCTAGGAGAGTCAGTAATTCAAATGTGAATGTCACTTCTCGTCGGAATTCACCTCAGCGCGTGGTTGACGCAAGATCGCTCGCTGTTCCGAAAGCCGGTAGTCTACCGTCCAATATCATTCGGAGCCCTCGTTTTCAGAGATCTGGGACTGGAGTGCAAGCTCGCGGTCGCCGATCCGGGACTATTCATCGCACTCAGACTGCCGTACCCAAGGGGCGGAAGCAGGGTAACGGGAGGACACAGCGGAAGCGCACAGACGTTGAAGAGGTGGACGAAGTCGCGCAGGCTGAGATTGAAGAAGCATATGTCAAACTGTCTAAGGCATCCGTGCCTGTTCCGAGTCGCTATACACCTCAATCTCCTGAGTCTAATTTGACGGAGACTTGGCCATCCTTACCGACAGGCGTCACTGCCAGGACTGCAGGAGTTGTTGAAAAGCTTTCTTGGCTGAGCGACCGCTTCCCGAATGGCTATGTGCCACCTCATGAGCTTGGCAAGCGACTTTTCGAAGGACAAAGCGTCCGGTTTTTCAATCAGGATGAGAAAAATAATGCTCTGGCGGAGGCGCAAAAGCTTGCACGACAACGTGCCGATACCCTCTCACAGAGAAAAGGGGATCTTGTGGAACCTGAAGATGTGAGTTTTAAGCAGATGAGTGCCCTGGAGAAGAGAGCCTTGGTCGAAAAACTTGTTCAAGGAAACTACCCAAAACTGGAGACGGTGTTGGCCGATAAGCCAACTGTCCTTGCTGGGGTTCTGAAGAACCTCCATAATAATGAGACTTACCGAACTGCTGGGAAGTGTTCACAATTTATCACAAAAATTGAATCACTTCTTGCTTCAGGTCGCCCTTCATCTGCGAGAAAGATCTGAAAGTGTGCAGGTGAAGGAAAGGCTCCGGACTGAACTGATTCTCTTACTTCCACTCCCATCAATTCTCTCAATGTCTACATTTTCTCGCTTGTACCTATTTTCTGTATTCTTTTTTTTTCCCCGGGGGCGGGGGGGGGGGGGCCGATATCAATGATAGTCCTATTGAGGACCAGTGTAGCTGGCATATTTCACAAATTGATAATCTGACTATACTCGTTCTAATGCCTTTTTGGCGGCATCAAACAATTCTTTTACCTCTTTCTGTCCCTTCTCTGCCATCCGTTCCATTTGTTCCTGAGCTTTGCGAACGTCATCGGGCCTGGCAAGTTTCTTCCTCTGCATATCTTGAAGGCGTTTATGACTAACACTCCTCGATTCGCGAACTGCGCCAGCTGCCTTTTCCATGGCCGCTCGAGCAGCAACCACCGTCTGTTCACGTAATTCTTTCGTGGGCGGCGGAATCGATATATTTAGTTGAAGAATATTATGAGGATCGGGTTGTGGTGTAAGAGACAAATCGGAAGAAAGAATCGCTGAGGTGATCGGCTTCATATGCTGTTGAATGGAAAGACGAGAATATTATTAGCATCCCTGAATAAAGGATGTCGCGTGTGCAAGCGAGTAGAGAACGATCGTTTCGGATCTGAACGAAATCATACCTCTTCCTCAGAAGCCAATATAGTAATCATTCGCCCTCCCTTGGGAACAACCTGCGCCAGCTCACCCAGTTTTATTGTTTCCTTGCTTCCTTTGCTCAAAGACACTCTCAAGTCTTCCAGTGATTCCGTGTTGAAACGTCCACCCATGCGCAATTTGGAGAGCTCATCCTTAAGTCGGGCCACCGCAGCCACGATGCCATTTTCTAGCGAAGAAAGATCATAAGGATCCTCAGACAGAATGCTCGACTCTGTGTTTGCCCCAGCGAGTTTTCGGGACGTATCCTTTTTCTTGCACAGAGAGGCAGAATTAGAGAAGCTTCGAGTTGTTAGATTGAATCGCTTAGGGGGAGTCAGGAACCGCCAGTGTTGGAATGTGTCAAGCACGGTCGGGCTGAAATTCGCGGAATAGAAAGATCGAGGAAGGTCAGCAAGGATTGAGAGTCGTTGTATCCGCTGCATCCTCTAGAATTTGCAAAGATGACGATGTATTAGAAGTATCATTTGTAGCGAGAAAAGGTTGGGTATCTTAGAAAACAGTCATACATGTATCATGGATACCTACTAGCGCAAAACCAATCAGGAGAGGGTATGGTACCTTCCTTAGCAGAAAGCATCCTTCCCAAGAATTACACCTAACAAGCCTTTAACGAGTAAAGGTGGAGACATCATTTCGGTTTACTGGTTAAATAAATAGCAGAGGATCATAAGAATTGTTTGTATAAAGGGGAGTGAGTAATTTTTCAGTATCTCAACATCGCACACGTCGCAACGCATATCTTTAAAATCACCTATGATGTCTACCACATGTCCGAGCGAAAACGAAGTATTGAATTCGGATAGAGGTACTAGGCTCATCAAATCATTAATTCCTTCCCCCGACGGATTTCATCTAATCTAGAATGAACTTTTAGATAATGTGCACCAAATCACGAGGAACAAGTATGAAAAGGGACAAAAAGAAATCGGAGGAGAAATAGAGCACATTTCAGTACATGGATCATTGAGAATGGTTGTAACAAGCCCTAGAGACAAATTCTGATCTCTTCAAATCGCAAGGAAAGACACATCCGCAAGATGGTAGTACCGAGGTAGAGAATGAGCCGAGTGACTGAGTGGTAACAGCACAAGGAAGCTCGTAGCGTTTAGATCACCGGGTGGCCATAGCTTTGGTGATGAGTCTCTTGAGCGCGAGTTCCTTCTTCTTAAAATCTTCGGCGGCAGAATCTTCAATCTCAAGTTGAGCCATAGCGTCACTCAGTGCAGACTCGATCTTTTCCTTGTTGCCGCGCTTGAGCTTCAGGGACATGGTAGGGTCTGAGATGATCTCTTCAACGCGAGAAATGTAAGATTCGAGCTGCTGACGAGACTCGAATTTCTTGGTAAATGCCTCGTCACTCGACTTGAATTTGGCGGCGTCTATAACAGCGTCAGATTATTATTTTTTCTTTTTTTAGACGACGCAGTCAACATACCATCAATCATCTGCTCAATTTCAGTAGTAGAGAGCTTGCCGACGGCATTGGAGATAGTAATGTTGGCGGTGCGACCAGAAGACTTCTCCGTAGCGGTGACCTTAAGGATACCATTGACATCGACCTCGAACACAACCTCAAGAGCGGCCTCGCCAGCCTTCATAGGAGGGATAGGAGCGAGAGTGAACTCGCCCAGAGAAGTGTTGTCGGCACAGTTTGTGCGCTCACCCTGATAAACTGGGAACTGAACGGTCGTCTGGTTGTCTACAACAGTCGTAAAGGTACGTTTCTTGATGGTGGGAACAGTTTGGCCGCGGGGAACAACGGGAGCGAAAATATTGCCTTCCATGGCAACACCAAGAGAAAGAGGAACGACATCCAGAAGGAGCAAGTCCTGAGTTTCAGCCGACGTGGCCTTACCAGAGAGAATGCCAGCTTGCACAGCGGCACCATAAGCTACAGCCTCATCTGGGTTAATGCTCTACACCGACATTAGCTTAAGGGAACGACGGCAACGGTGAAGGATTAATGGCAACTGACCTTCTCAAGCTTCTTGCCGTCGAAAAAGTCACTGAGGAGCTTCTGGATCCGAGGAATACGAGTGGAGCCACCAACGAGCACAATCTCATCAACCTGGCTCTTCTCAAGGCCAGAGTCCTTGAGAACTTGTTGCACTGGTTCCAGGGTGCCAGAGAAAGACTTAGCGTTGAGATCCTCAAAGCGCGCACGAGTGATAGACGAGTTGAAATCTTCTCCATCGAACAAAGAGTCAATCTCAACAGTTGTCTGTGTAGCGTTAGACAGTGTACGCTTGGCACGCTCGCAGGCCGTCCGAAGTCGCCGAAGGGCACGTGCATCGCCTGAGAGATCCTTTCCAGTCTTCTTCTGGAATTCCTTCTTGAAATGCTCAAGGAGGTTAGTGTCAAAATCTTGTCCACCAAGATGAGTATCACCGGCTGTGGCCTTAACAGTGAAAACACCTCCTTGGATGTTGAGAAGAGACACATCGAAAGTACCTCCGCCGAGGTCATAGATCAGGACATTACGTTCCTTTTCAGACTTTCCGGAGCCGAGTCCATAGGCGATAGCAGCAGCAGTGGGCTCGTTTATGATACGAAGAACATTCAAACCGGCAATGGCACCAGCATCCTTCGTCGCCTGACGTTGATTATCGTTGAAATAAGCTGGCACAGTGATGACAGCCTTCTCAACCTTCTTTCCAAGCTTGGTCTCTGCGACTTCTTTCATCTGTCAAATCGAAACAGGTCAACGATCTGCAGAGCAGAATACAGCAGTCAGGTTGGCGGATATACCTTCATCAAGACCATAGAAGAGATTTCTTGAGGAGAAAAGGTCTTGGTTTCACCAAGATATTCGACCTCGACAACGGGGTTTCCGCCTTGGTCAACGACCTTGAAAGGCCACGACTCGATATCCTTCTTCACGATGGGATCTTCATAACGCCGACCAATGAGACGCCTAGGGTTTGTAAATAAAAGAAGCTGAAATGGGAGAGATAGATAAGCAAGAGACACTTGCTTGGCCCTCACTCACTTGATGTCGAAAATGGTGTTCTTCGGATTCATTGCCGCATTGTTCTTAGCAGCCTCGCCAATCAAGCGCTCTTTGTCGGTGAAGGAAACGAATGATGGGGTTGTGTAACTACCCTGCTCGTTGGCAACTGTAGAATGAGTCTAAGTCAGGGACCAATTCTGCCGAGTCTGGTGCTTCCGGTAAACATACTAATCTCAACGTTGGTGCCTTCATAGTTGGCGACGCAGGAGTAGGTTGTGCCTGGATGATGTCTTAGCAAAACTCAACTTATACGTGAAGAACGTGCTATGGTATATGAGTGATTTTGAAAATAATTTCAGGATTTCTCACCAAGGTCAATGCCGATGGCGCCATCGTAGACTTCGTCGGACATATTGATTTCAATTCGCACTGAGTATCAACAAAAAAAAGAATTGAAGAAAAGAAATGCAGAATATGGAATGAGAACACCTGAAAAGAGGTGGGAAGAGTTGGGGGAAGGAAGAGGATAAGAAAATTGAACGAGGGCCAGTGTGGGAGCGGTTGATCTTTAAGTCCGAACCCACTTCGCCTTTTTTTCACTTTTTTTTTCCCAATTTTCTTTTTTATCTTCGCCTCCCGTTGACTTTTCTTTTCCCAATTCAGCCCCATGGTTAGAGAAGAAGATTCTAATGTGAACGGCCATGGTTATGGTAATCTCAAGCCTTACTGAAACTATAACATTCCTCAGTCATTTTGTCTAGTACTAGTAGCAATGGCACATACTTCCAAGTTATTGAGGTCTAAGCTACTGTTCTAATACATATCTACTCCGTGTACCTGTATAGATTTGAAGTCTACCGAAAAGATTCATCGGGTCTGGAATATGGACTAGTTTATCTTCGATGCGCTCTTCGGCTTGTGATCACATTCAAGTTACTACCTGAGCTTTCTTACCTACTACCAAATCTCTTCCTTGAAGCTTCGAGTATGAGACTGTGTGCGAGTGTAGTGAAAAGTTCTTATATTATCCAATCACAATTATCATATAGGGTCGTGCCTTAAAGAGTCGGATACAAGTACAATACAGAGTACATGCGGGTACCTAGGTAGACAATGAAAAGTGATCTGGTGGCGTATGAACGTCTTTCCTGGAGCGGAAGAGAGATAATTCGACGCGAATCGAGTCGGGTTAGGAATCATATTTAGGACAGAAGGTACTTACGCTCCTCCTATCTAGAAGTCATATCGTTTTTCAAAGACTTGGCAGTTAGCTACCCACATAGAGAGGTAACTATACAAGTCACTACCTTAGGTCCTGTACATTTATTTATTGTACCTTAAACAGTTAGTACCTAGTTGTAGGGCACAACACCATTATTTACCCAGTACCAGCTAAGGCATGACCAGGTCCTACACAAGCTACACTAAGAGTATAGACTTGATCGGAAGAACAAAAGCTGATGATAGAGGGAAGAATATTCCATAGCATCCTTTCTTTTCTTTATTTTCTGAAACTTAGGTAGAGCTAGATTTTCAGAGAGTGACATGGGGTTTTCAAGATGTTATATTTACTATCTGGGCCTCCGCAGCTACTATCTACTAGGGACAAACTATTGCAGCGTAGATGCGTATTACTCGAAGATACAAAGAATCCTAGTTAGAGAGGATGTAATCAATCTGAAGTTCTGTAGTCTTATTGAGTCAAGTCCCACACTTCAATTACAACCCACAATAGTAAGTGCTTATTATCAAAGGGTACCTCTCAGAACAAAGTACCTAAGGTACCTACGTAGCCGGACTTGAGTTGCAAAGTGGTCCCACACCAAGCAACCAAGATACCTACTGTCGTCCGTTATCTTGACTGGAATTTTCTTTGACTTGGTCAGTAATAATAACATATTAACTATAAACCCATTTTCCAGATCCATACCACCTGTGGTTCTGACACCTGAATAGCAGCCTCTTGACCACAGTCACTACTGGAAACTAAGAGTCAATTCTCGCTACAATTATTATCAACGCACGAGCTCTATCAAGCTCGCGCCAATCAAGGTTTAAAGTCCAAATTTGTACGTATCCCCTGCGCACTTCATCGGGATTCTGCCTCAGTAACTCTATGGCATATGGCCTCTCTGGAAACAAAGACGGATCCCAAGTAGAGTGCTAAAAGACGGTCAGGTCAAGATTCTGAAATCCCAACCCAAACGATCCAAACCCCGCACTTCTCCAGATGGATATCGATTTAAGCAGGAGGAACAAAAAGCCCCGCCTTCTGTTGGAATCTGAAAGAGAGAGGCTCGAGGAATTCATCGACTCTATACACTACTCAGCGAGGTACGAACATCTGGTCAACGTACACAAGGGCCGAATTGACGGGCACAGGTATTCTGACGACCAGTTCGAGTACCGACATGTTCAGCTCCCTAAAAATATGCTGAAGAAGATTCCTGCCGACTATTTCGATAGCTCAAAGGGAACGCTGAAATTGCTATGGGAGGAAGAATGGAGGGCACTTGGTATCACTCAGGTACTACGAAGTCCACTGCGAAACTCGCGTTCTGCTATGGCTAATCTTGGCTGTCTAGAGTCTGGGGTGGGAACATTACGAGGTCCATGAGCCAGAACCACATATCCTTCTTTTCAAGTAAGCGCACTTGATGATGCGTGAAGTCTCCTAGGATGAACTGATGGTTTCCTAGGCGTCCCCTAAATTATCAACCTCCGGTTTCCCAGTGACTATGGTAATCGATAGATGTCTATTACGAGCCCAATTGATTTCACTTTAAGCGCTGACGGGCGCACGGTCCGATTCAAGATATGGATATTACGACAAGGGAGGATTATTCCAGGGCAGGGTAACAGTGATTACAACATTGGAGCCATGGAGACGAAATAGTCTCTTTGGCTGCTGCACGGGAGTGAGGTTATTGATACCAACGTACGCTGAAACCTTTTACTTTTCTTTTTCATTATTCTTGTCCCTCTCCTCCTGGTGCGATGCCTTCTTGAATGTTTCCCTTGACACGCGACTTCGTGTGATTGCAAGAAATTTCAGCTACGTTCCTCGTCGATCACTGCTCCCTCTGGGTAGTCGCGAACTTGCTGCTGATTCCGGGCTTGCCAACCACCTAGATCATGATGTCAGACCCAGTCGAGCTTATGAAATATAACTGGATCTTCTTACCTTGACATCTACGGTTGGAGAAATGGATATCAATCGCACGATCATCTATATGTTGCCATATTAGACATTTGCAGATGGCTTTGCCATACTGAATAACCCTTCCTTCATGATTACCTCCATACCAATAGCGACCTATTGCCGACTTTCGATTGCCCAAAATATCCGACTTGCTTCTTCACACTTTCTGCTCAATTAAGTGAAGATTGGCGGTTATCCTATCTACTCTCTTGCAAGTGCTCTCGTCTGCCCTCGCCTGTTCGATTTGCGTATGAATTAGATTGCGGTAATTAAAACCCACGTGTCTAATGCTGTGGCGGGCGTTCCCTAGATTTCCAGAACCCAAGCGGTCCTGCTTGTTATAGAGCTAAATTTGGTGAAGGACTGGCTTCTGAACATTACTACTCGCCCCGAAGCAAGGAGAAGTGTGAACAGCTAACTGATCTCCTGAGAACTCGAAGGATGCCATGAAATCTGCTGGAATATCTATACGCTAGCATTATCAAGACCCTCGCAAGCCTTATGGAATCGGCTCCTTACACTACTCCGGATCTAACCGCTGCGCTCTGAAGCTCTCTCTGCCTTTTTCTTTGTGATGGCTGGCCCACCGCCGAGCTTACAGGCTACATGTCGGTTTTCTCTTGATCGGTTGACTTTGGTATTTACAAAAAGAAGGCGGCAGAGCGCGGGGCAAGACAGTCTTATGATATTTATCTCAAGCTGTATGCCTGATACCAATCTTGGAAGGCCTTTCTCGTCCTGTATTCTGCTTCCTCTGCCTCCAAGGAAGAGGACCCTTAATCATCAGTAAGGCTAGGTATACACCATAAATCCATTGTACCACAGTGCTTCTCTGTTTGTCTGAAGGCCGAAGGGACCACTCTCGGTCCACGCTCAACAACTCAAGATATTTCATGAGTGTCTTGGTTAGGGTGAGCATAGCAGTAAGTGTACACTGAGCAGAAACAGTCGTCGACACCGTTCATCGGCTACCAAGAGCTCTCTGCTTGAAGATATTTAAGTCTTTGAGTTGCATAGAAACATGCGTCCAGCGAGAACTCGACGGGTCGTACTCGCCCCGAATCTCCACCCTACAGACACCTTTGGGGCCTTTGAGACCAACTGGACCGACGATAAAGAAGGTGCCGCGGCGAGGAATTCGCAACTCGCGAGCCCAGCAATCATTTAACCGCCATTTAAATGCTAGTGCAGCCGCACGTAAATCCGATTCGGGACCTAAATTCGGCAGTGGTAACCATTGAAGAGAGGATAGTATTGACGAGGGATTCAGCCATGTGTGGTTTTGGTGTGTTGGTCTCCCACGGGACTTATCCACAAGAGACAGTTGAGGCCCTGTTTTGTGACAACCAGCGGAACCATTCATGGGCCCTGTAAGCCCGGTCCCGGACGGCGTCATGACGAGTGAATCAGTACCGGATGGCATTTGATCAGATACCTGGAAACCCATGCGCGAAAGCTGTCTTTTCATTAAGACAAGACAAGCGTCTCTTGCAGCAAGTGCCACAAAGAGAGGTTTCATGCATTTTCGGATACGATCACCGGTATCTGAGGACACCGGTCTCATGGCCCACGAGATTTCAGTATCAGCTATTTCTAATCTGACAATAATGAGCATATTAAGATATTGCATGATGCTGTCTTTGATATGACGTACCCTGGCAATGCGTATTCAGGTGGTGCACGAGACGGGAAGTGCTGAACGAGCCAGAAACGAGTTATGGTTAGTGGTCCACCGAGAAGTTGAAGGAGTATGTTTGATGCGGATGCATTGCGCAAAGCTATGCGTGCTAGGTCCTCTGGGCGAGTGAGCATTGCTTCGAAAGGGTAATCATACTAGCTGGGAAGATACCTTTCAGCGACTCGAGCTTCCGGCCATCCTGAGAAATACGAACGAACTCTCTCCACTCCGGGTCCGATGAGGAGTAGAACTTGCCTTCGCGCAAGCGCGGCCAACCCAAAGGAATGAAAACAGCATCTGACGTTGCAGCCTCCTCCGGACGGCGCACACTTCGTTGAATAGCCATAGGATTCTTTCTCGGAAAGTCTTTCTCGGGAAGAGCCTCATCTGGTGCGCTTTCAAGCTTCTTATCATATTCCCCGAAGACAAAAGAACTCCATATATGAAATGCTGTCCCATATAGCAGACATGTAGTAACAAACTTTCTGGTGACTCAGGTCAATTTGAGAAAAACAAGTTGTATGCCGTGCAAGGCTGCGCAAAGGGGTGGCGGACTACACACTTGAACCGAGGTCGTTTAGATCTTGCATGGCGAACATTTACGTTGTTGGCATTGCTCTGGGAAAAGGAATGGCTGGCACGAACGGGTGTTCGAAAAAAAAGGAGCCGTTGCCTCATGCGCAACATCTGGTATGACTTTGCGGTGGTCTGGCGAGCTGAAGGTCATACTCAAGGATAGGGATGGCTACTGATTGTAGTCTTCGATTTTGACAGACAGGTCATGAAGCTCAATATATGTTCTTTGGAGAAAGAAAAGAAAAGGAAAAGATGAGAAAAAGAAGAGGGGAAGAGCGAGGGAGAAGATAAGAAGAAAGAAAGGGGAAATGATAGATACTGGAGGTTTACACAGACCGTTGGATCACTTAAAATCTGTAAACTCACATAATAGATGGATAATAATTGCTCAACTTCGAAGGTATCTGATCCTTTCTGCACGTGATTGTCTCGTCACATAGATTACTTAAGACTTGTTAGCTGCAGGTAGCTGCCAAAATAATACGCCTATCTGGGTAGCAATATCCAGCAATTAGGATCTGGAGGTATCAGCCCATGATCTTTTGTCCGAGTTTATCTACAACATGCATAAAACTCTTGGTTTTTTTGCTCTGTCAGCGACGATTACACTGGGTATCAGCAATCCTGATGCATCCATCTTCGCACTAGATTCATGTGCCAATTCACAGGGCTCAGAGATCCCTTTTCTATCAAATGATACTGCCCAACGGCTCCTGAATTATCGAATGAGATCTTCGACCATAACGGCCCTCAGAACAGTTGATCGGGGTATCGTTGAGCTTTTGGATAGATATGGAGGAATGCAGCCGTCGTTGTTCGGCATTTCCAGTGATGACCAGGACTCGAGATCCAGTTTGATCATTCTGCAGGGGCTAGATCCTGTCATTGGTAGGTTTTTCGGATATACTGATATTGTGAAGCTGCCACTCATTTTTCTTATCTCCTTAGAATCTTCCATTCAAAATGAATACAAGCAAGGCCTAGTCCACTGTGACTCTCGAGCTGCATTTTTGCATGACATTCCCCTTAACTGGAACATCGATGGCGCATCGGAAGATGATGCTGGAACGGCGGATGGTCATTGCTTGAAGTACTTTGACAGCGAGGAAAGGAAACCGGAGAATGTGCAGGTAGTCGAGAACGGATATCGATTGCTTGCGCGTGCTGTATTAACTGAACTGACTTGCGATTGACCCTAGACACTCTCATCTTGCCTATCTGACGCGTCGGCTTTCAAGCCAGTGCCGCGTGCATTTGGCCAACAATTACCTGAGTACGTCAATATCGTGGAATCATGGGTTAACGATCAAGAGCCCTCGATCTTGAGGTTATCATTCAAGGTACTCCTCCGTCTATGCCTATCAGTTCTCTCGTATTTAACAACCACTGCAGTCTTTCTCCGGATCAGTACATCACACAGTACTGCTTGGCTTGCTGAAATCTCTTATGAGTGATCTCCATTCGCTCTCTTTGAATGGTACAGCAGTGACTGTTATATTCATGCCGCACTCCCAAGATTCCCGGATGCCGCAAAGCCCAAGTCATCGTGGTAACAATGGAGCCAAAACCTCACAAATGGACATGGTATCTCCGTCACTGTTGAGAAGGCAGTCGCCCGGTTCAATGTCTCCCAACCCAACCTGCCATGTCACCAATTCTTCTTGTAACGAAGCAACTGGCGGTTGTTCAGGACATGGGTCATGTTACAGGAAGTCAGAGTCAAAGAACGGACTTACCAACAATGACTGTTTCGTATGCAAATGTCAGGCAACTACCATCAGAAAAGATGATGGCACGACTCAGATTATCCGATGGGGCGGCGCGGCTTGTGAAAAGCAAGATATCAGCTCTCCATTTTTCCTTTTAGCAACTGCTAGCATCATGGTGATCGTAGCGCTGGGCGGTGCTATCGGAATGTTGTTCAGGGTTGGGCAAGGTGACCTGCCGGGCGTAATCAGCGCTGGGGTTGGACCCACAAAAGCTCAGGGATAAGAATACATCTTCGGGGGGTTGTCCCTAGGGGAGTTACTGCGAGATATTGGTTGAGGGCGATGTCATGCCAGTGTTTCACTACACAAAGCTGACCGCGCAGGTTGGTGCTGTCATGTTCTGCTATGGATGTGGCTTTTAAATTGATATTGTGGCGTCTTCTTAAGACTAAATTGTCAGATTCTCCGAGATCCTCAGGGTCGGACCTGCTTATACCTACATTGAAGACTACCAACATTATTCGGTAAAAACGAAGGCGTAAAGGAGAAACAAATCCTTGCACGTGAGCAATTGTTTCGCTGAAGCAAATCTCAGCGAACCTTGGAACAGGCCTAGTCTCTTGAGGTGAGACGTTCATCGACGCCATCCAGGGCGGACAGAATCAAGTAGATGTGGTCCTGCGAGAAAAAGCTGAAAGAATATCTGAGTGACTTGAGTCCGCTCATTGATAGAACCATGCCGGGGGCATTGACCACTTTGAGGCGAATTTGGGGATTGGCCACAATTCAGGAGAGATCCATCAATCGAGTAGGGTCGAGGGGCGCGATAGACCTGCGCACGATACGCCTAGCCGTTTTAAGAACGAAGGCCGGCTTCAACTTCTGCAGGACTCCGACCGTCACTCGGTTGCGCAACACCTATAGCCGAACGGGGATTCCCCGACGCACGATGCCAACTTGAGGACGGAAGTCGGAGAGAGTTGCGAAGACGAGGGAACAACAACCTTGATCCCCAAGGCTGATGTCTGGAGCTTTCCAAATTCGTGTCAGGTGTATTGTGCGCCATGGATGCATCGACCATGAGCGCGCCCGACAGCTGCGATGGCGGGATTCCATCACTTTGTACAATTAGTCGCTGGGGCAATATCGTTGTTCGACGAAATGGATTCGATCGCCATCCTATAAAGACAGGCCGCGGTCGGCTAGGAGCATGCATTCCCAATATACTACGGCGATCCGTGCTCGCACGCTCTGCCACCGGATCAGAGCGAGGTTTAGGAGTGAAGTAATCTGCTTTGCAGAGGGGACAGCAGGCCCTCCGACTTGTCAGCCATGGGTCAACGCAGGATGCGTGGAAAGCATGACCGCACGTCAGCCCACGTATGTCATCGTCATCCTCGATCGCATCAAGGCAGATTGCACAGGAGTCCCCGGGAGCGGGAAGAAGCTCGGCCGGCGTTGCAGTCCGGATGGTATGATCGGCGTCTCCGATGTCTTCCAACCCACGGTATTCACAACCGTCTTGATCATGTACGTGTTTCATCTCGTGATTGTTATACCTTGTTACCTCCCGACTGTGCGTGCAATCAGCAGAAACGGAGCGGCTATCGGACTTTTCGTCTAACTGAGCGAATTGTGTTCCGGCATTTGGTGCGACTGCTGAAGTTTGTGCGATGGCGGACCCAATCTGCCGTTGATTATCCGTCGATGCAGGTTTCACTAAGGATGGCGATACACTAGTATCTACAACCAAAGTGCCGTTCTTGATGTTTGGACTCTGTAGACTGCTGTCGGCTGCGGATATCACCTCTGCGGTCGGAATGTTGGCGTTTGCCTGCGTCGACCTCCATGCCTTGTACTTAGTGAGTGGAAACCGCAAATTAACTTCGTCCATGGTCATCAGCTTCTTTTCCCTTCTTCGTCTGTGCGTACGGGGCATAGTGACCAAGTCTATTGGTTCTCCTGTTTCTTCGTTCCGTAGCTGGCGATTCCGTTGATTATATCGGAAGCAATACTTGACACCAACGATGATCCTAGCATCAAACCTCAGATATGAATTCATGCGCACGAAGTGCAGACAATGCCTCTCTGAACATACCATAGATTCGTGAAGACGACCCCGAAACCAAGGGCAACGAAGAACAATAATGGTGAACTCGTGGGGCTCGAACTGGAATCAGCAGTTCGACCGCTGCTTGTTGAGCCCGGAGAAGGAACCGTGCTTGTGGAGGACATCTTCAGGGAAAGAGGCCACAATTGCAGGACTGGTGTTGACAATAATGCAGTATCGATCACTTAACAAATGAAAAATGAACCTGGTAAGGTGGGAGAGACCACTCCGAATGTTTTATTGACCGGCGAAGACAAGTGGTTGCTGGCGAGTAAGGTTTAGTCCTTTCAATATACCTTGAGTGAGTATAGAGACCTTGAAGGGGGTGATGCTTTTGGGAGATGGCGTATCATGTATATCAAGTCATCTGTTGGGGAGCGTATGACTCCAGTTACACTTAAAGCTGTGCACCTGGGAAGTCATCACTAAACATGTTGTGTGTTTAGGTCAACTTGCTGAATGGCTCTCTATCTTCCTTCTTGCCCTTCTCTGTTTGGCATTGGATCCCTCTGTAGGTTCTCATGCTCTCCAGAGTTGTCACAGATTCTGTGTCGGGCTGTTAAAAGGTACTGTGTACCTTATGTCGGATTCAAGAGTGAGATGCTAATCAAATACAGTTTAGGTCACGAGGTCTCTAACACATATACATAAGCTTAAGGAAATGTAAAAGGGTGGAAACATTCCTTTCAAGCACAGGAAGGAAATACAATGAATAAGGAATAAAAAAATACAGTATGAGTGAAGTACTTACATTATTCATTTAGATATTCTCCTAATTCATATTCTTAATCTCACCATTACTATTGTTAAGGTCATGTTGTCAATACAGCCTTTATAGTTATTTGATTTAATGGAGTAGTGTTATTTTACATAAAAGTACCTCAGTATACAGAGAGAGAGAAGTGACTGCTGATCTGTATGTAAATAGAAGTATTCTTTCTCTGCTCATAAGCTGGGTAGATGCTTCTAGCACTTTAGCTACACAGTGATACAGGATTTCCCTCTTGCATTATTGCATACATTTTGGGTGGGTTTTAACTAATGCTAGATAAGTACCTAGAGGATTAACTATCAGTTAGCTTAATAAGCTACGGCAGACTATTTGTGTTAAAGGAACTTTGGGCTTGCAGCTCAGCTAGTGTCAGAAAAAGCTCACCTGGTGCCAGATAAAAGAAGTTCAGCTGATGTACAACCAGAATTAATTACAAGATGTTCTGCACCTGTTTAGCATATGCCTACCTACCACTACTACTACTACTACTACTACTACTACTACTACTACTACTACTACTACTACTACTACTACTACTACTACTACTACTGTAGCAAACTGATGTTCTGAGTATTGTAAGTTAATTGTAAAAACTAACTAAGATAGATGGTTTTACCATCTGCCATAACCTTATGAGGTATGGGATGGTAGACACACCAGCTACGCAGATGACATCATATAGGGAAAATAGGAACTAGCTATAAGGTGATACTATATGATACAGAAGAATGCAATAATATAGAGAGTTAATAAATATAACATCCACATTGCCAAGTTGTAAAGTGGGTGTAAAATAGTACTAAGAGAAGATCTTAGTTAGATAGCTTAACTGAGTTTATTGTCTCCAGGATATTTAGTATTAGTAGATAAGTATTCTATTTAATAATTATAAGCTTTAAGTAAGTCTAAGGAACCTTAAAGATCTTTCTTATATATCTATAAATTATCCTTAGGGCTATATCCTTTCTATTAGACTAAATACTTAATAAATAGTGTATAGTTATAGCCACAGTGTACTATTTATTTTCTTAAAAGATATTCTACTTTATAAATATTATCTTTATTAGGATATACTTTAGTATCTATAATTAGAGGGGGTTTTAGTAACTCTTAATTAAATAAATTAAGATTAGTTAGAGTAGGTTCTAAGTAAGTAACTAATAGAACTAGATAGATCTTCTATATTAGTAGTAGTTTAATATAGTATACTAGCTAGCTAATATACTTTAATATCTAAAATAGGCCTATATTCTAGAGCTAGAGCTTTTAATTATCTTATTTAGTTAATAATAAATACCCATAGCTATAGTATAAATAAATATAGACTTTATTACTAATCTAGAACTAGATAGATTAGTAGTTTTAATTATAGAGTTCTTTTATCTATATTAATATATACTTTATTACTTCTTTAGTATCTAATTATACTAAAAAGTCTAGTTTTTTAGATTAAATAAACTACTTTAGGAATTACTATAGCTATTTAATATTAATATTAAAGAATAGCTAATATAAGGTTATCTTAATAGTTCTATTTAATAAGCTATTAATAGTGGATATAATATTTAGTAGAATTATTATTTATTAGAAGAGGTTAGGCTAATTTATAATAATATAGAAATAATATAATATAATCTTAATTATCTAGATTAGCTATTTAGTCTAGCTATTAGTCTAGAGATAAAAGGCTATTAAGTATAACTAGTATAAATATAATATAGTAAAGATCTTCTTCTAAAATATAGATATAAAATATAGATCCTAATTAGAAATAAAGTACTATAGGATTCCCTAGTTATAAGACTATATATATATAATAATAGCTCCTCCCTAATATTCTATAGTCTAGTTAGACTAATCTAAGAGAATACTAATTTATTTAGAAAATTTATTAACTATAACTAAAGCCTGATTATATTATTTAATACTAGATAATAGGAGTCTAATAATAAAATCTATTATAATAATTTTAAATAGTACTAGTGGAACCTATAGTAGTTAAAGGCTTTTATATAGTTTATAATAATAAATCTTATTTTATAGATAAATTAGGTAATACTTAATATATTAATATAATAACTATTAGCCCTAGTATATAGTAAATCTATTAAATAAAACTAGATACTTATTTATCCCTTAGTAATTCCACTTATTATAAATTAACTAAAATATCTCATAGATAAGTAGATATAAGATATAAACCTAGGGTTCTTTAACTATAATATTACTAACTATATAGTACTTAACTATATAGAGTAGACTATTATCTTCTAATTAGTAAGATAATATAGTAGATAAATTAGATATCTAATTATAGTAAAGGACTTTAATAATATACTTAGTCTATAGATCCTTATAGTATATATTAATAATATACTTCTTAAATTCTTTAGATAGCTAGATTAATAATACTATATAGTTATATTTAGTTAAATAGGCACTAATAGTAGAATAAGCACTATTAGCTTAATAAGCATTAATAAAATTAAGATTAGATTTATTAGATTTTGCCCTTTTTATTAGTAGGTAAGATAAAGTATTAGTAATAATATTTAATTTTTCTAGATAATAAAAAATCTATAATCTGAATTACTAAATATACTAAGATATATAGATTAATTATAAATTTAATTATTCTAATATAATAATATTTATAAAGATTTAGATAGATATGCTAATAATTAATATATAATTAGTATAAATAATAGTAGGGTAATAGAAGGCTTTAACTAGATAATATAGTTTTTAGAGTATCTAAACTAAGTAAACTACTTCTAGTTTAGTAGGCTAATATTAGGATTCTATAGAGATTAAGCCTTAGCTAAGAAAGAGGATAGGTTAAACTACTATCTATAGTAATAAAACTAATAGATTAATATGCTAGTTATTATTATAGATATAATATACTATAATCCTAAACTCTTTATATAAAATATCTAAATTAGTATAGAGATGCTTTACTAAGTTAAAATAAATATAGAATAATAGATTATTAAAAGTAGCTTATAGCTTATAGAATATCTTAATCTTATAGTTAGTTAGTATATTAATAGTCTTTCTAATAATAAATATATATTATTTAGATCTCTTCTTTAATAAATTACTTTTAAGTAAAGTTATCTTCTATTCTTATAAAGACTTAGTAATAATAGTATATTTATTAATATAATAGTAAAATTATCTAGTTAAATCTAAGTAGTAGTCTAATTCCTTAAGATTCTATAGGAATTTAAGGTTATAGATAGTAGTAAGCTTTTCTTTAGATATAGATAAATCTAATATATTAACTTATTACTCTAATAGCTAAATACTTAGAAATCTAATAAAAGCTTTTATTAATTCTAACTAAATATTTATTCTATAGAGGTGCTATAAAATAATATTAAGATATTAAAGATATTTATTAAATATCTTTAATATAATAAGGATATTATTAATATATAGTTTAGTAAATAGTAGCTTCTTTAGGAGCTAATCTATCTACCTTTAGATATATAGAATAGAGTTAATAAAACCTATTATAGTAATATTAAATACTTCCTAACCTTAGTAACTAATAATAGTAAGATAATTTTAATCTAACTATTTAACTAGCTACTAATAGAAGAACTTATATATATTAATAATAGTAATATACTTATAGCTATAGATTATATTAATAATTTCTTTCTAAATAGGGATAGAGTATAGATCTAATATAACTTCTTTATTAATACTCTATAAATTAATAACTATATAACCCTTTTCTTTAGTCTATCTATTCTAATTAATAATAGTTTTCTAGACTATAAAGACTAGATAAGCTAATAGCATATATCTAATAGTAGGTTTAAGCTTTCTAATAATATAGAGAGGGTCTAAGGTCTTATTAATATAGTCTTAGTCCTTTAGACTAATCTAATAAATATATAGTTTTAGTAATTAGTTCTACTAGCTATCCTTTATTAGGACTTCTATCTATTAGTCTTCTAGAATTCTAATAGTAGAACTATTATCTCTCTAGAGATTATACTTTATAAAAAGTTTACTAAAATATTTAGCTTCTGAACCCTTTCTATATATTATAATACTATTTAGTAAGGTTATCTAATTATCTTAATCTAAAGGTTAGTTAGATTTAGGCTCTATAGTCAGCTAATAAGTATATTCTAACTAATATTTAACTAGTTTATAGTAACTAATTATAGCTTCTATTAGTTTAGTAAAGCTAGATTTTACTAACTAGACTAATAGCATAGCCTCCTTACTAATCTAGTAAGCTATAATAAAATTAGCTTCTAAAATAATTCTAATTTAGATATAATAGGCAATAGTAATTAGAGCAGGAGTCTTATTATAAACTTTAATAAATAAGAACTTATAGTCTACTAAATAGGTGTATATAGTAGCTCTATATAATATTAAGTTATTTAGTAGATTAAAGATAAAGTTCTAATTATTTAGTAAATCTATTTTTAATTATACTACTAGTTTACTAACTAAGTATATAGAAATAATTAATCACTATTTAGTATAGACTACTATATAATTAACTTATTATAGTTTTACTTATGCTAAAATAGGGAAGGTTAATTATCTATAAGAAGTAATTCTTACTATACTATATTTAAAATTAAGGATAAACTCTTTACTATAAATAATATTAGTTTTAATTAATAACTTTAGCTTTAAATTATTAACTAGATAGTAATAGATAGTAATCTTAATAAAAGTATTAGCAGAACTATTATTACTTATTAGTCTAGGGAACTATAGGATCAAGATCACTAAATAGTTAGATTAATAGTAGGAACTAATACTAGATATAGTAATATTATTAATAAATTTAGTAATAACTATACTAAGTAATATCTTAATAAACTTAATATTACTAATAGTAGAAGAGCAACTAGTATCTAGATAGATTTTATAGTACTCTAATATATTATTAATCCTGATTTTTACTGTAGTATAATACTAGGAATAAATCCTAATAATACTAGTTAGCTTAAAGATAGTAGACTTAATAATCTAGACTGTTATTAGGTTATTTATAGTAAAGATAACTAATATTAATTAATAACCCTGACTGCCTAGGCACTCTAAGATATAGATATATAAATAGTTCTATAATAGGAATATTATACTATAATTATTATAGATTATAATAATAGATTTAATATTAACTATAAAAGTATATAGTTCCTCCTTAGGTTTATACTTAGAGAAATCTTTAGATTTGAATACTAGATAACTAAGAAAGGCCTAATAATCTAGGTTATTATTAGACTAATTATATAGCCTATTTAGTTTAGTTAGTAGATAAGATAGCTAGTTATATAATCTATTTAAAGTATATATTAAATATCCTGAGTTATTATATTATAATAGTAAAGATAGTTATTTAGTAATAGGTTTAATATTTAAATTAGTAATATAGGCTTAGCCTAGAGGGCTAATATAAGATATCCTCTAGTTCTAGGACTACTTACTATTCTAATTCTAGTTAGGATAGTTATAGTTTATAGCCTTATTTACTAGCCCTATTATTTATAGTGCCTGAATGGGTCCTAATAGATATTATTAGTAAATAGTATTTAAATAGTTTAGGGTCTAGTAGACTGGAGCCTGCTCTACAGGCTATTATAGATATAGAAACTATTACTAAGAGTACTGCTAGTATTACTAGCTAAATAGTATTACTACTAGATATTAATATAATAGAGGGATTAGATAGTATAGTTGCCTATAGCTATATTAGGGAATGTATGGTTAGCTAGATTTAGCTTAGTTAGCTAAATATCTTTATAACTAGATATTATCTTAAATTTTATCTTAAAATTAATTATAACTAGGTTTACTATAGATTCTCTTACAGTCCTTCTTATAGCTAGTGGTAATATTTTTCTATATATTAGTATAGGATTCCAGTTATTTAAGGAATTAGATTAATATTATATTTAGTATAAGCTCTAGGATATTCTTATATAGATAAGAGTCTAGCCAGATCTAAACTATTATAATTTAGTTAAATATATTATTAATTTAAGCTGCTCTAGTATAATAAATAACTTCTTAAATAAATATTTATAAAGTCTAATTATTCCTAATATTAGTATATCTATATAAAAGAGTCTATAGCTTAACTAGGGTATCTATAATATAAGGTTTAAATTACTTAGTTAACTCTAGCAACTAGCCTTATCCTAAAGGTAGGATCTAAAGGGATTATTTTTCTAGATTAGTAAGCTTAGTTATAAACTAATCTAGGGTAGTACTATAGAGAGAGGCCTATAGATTTATCTTAATAAGTACTTTACTCTTATAGTTAATAATATCTTTTACTTAGTTAGTAAAGATATAGATATCTTTATAGAATAAGCTAGTATTATATTACTTAATTAAAATATTATCTAGTATATCTAGCCAGAAATACCTAAGCTCCTTAGTTTTCTAATTATTACTTATAATAGTGGGTACTACTAGTAAAGAGTTATTTAAAAGAAGAGGATCTACTAGAGCCTATTAAGATTATATATAAGTTTAATACTATAACTAAGCTTAATTAGTAGTATTAAATTACTTATTTATTATTATCTAGAATTACTTAAAATATTAATTTATAGCCTATTAGTTTACCTAGATTAGATTTATAAGGTCCTAGATGGATAGTCCACTATTAGAAGGGAGTAAAGATTTAGTTAGATATCTATTATTTAGAGCAGCCTGCATGATAATATTAGTGGGATTATCTTATATTAAGTTATTAAGGAATAACTATCTAATAATTATACCTAG
Source organism: Aspergillus quadricinctus (assembly GCA_022814375.1). Classification (NCBI taxonomy): domain Eukaryota; kingdom Fungi; phylum Ascomycota; class Eurotiomycetes; order Eurotiales; family Aspergillaceae; genus Aspergillus; species Aspergillus quadricinctus. The sequence goes on from JAKLNT010000088.1 coordinate 85,826, forward strand.
TAAGATAGAATAAGAATAAATCCTTTATACTAGTTATACTATAGTAGGTTCTACTTAATTAATTAGAGGTCCTTAAAATATTAATATAGCAGATTCTATCTCAGACTAGGATTAAATTAGAACTACTTAATTAAAAGGCTTAGACTAATTAGATAATATTAATACTAAATAAGAATAGGACTGTATCTAGCCTAATAGCTATTTAGGCTTATCTAGTATATTAGTAATAGAACTAGTATTATATTTATTAATCTAGTAATGGTATTCCTTAGATTCAGCTAGGTCTAACTGGTGAGCTAGATATAGGAACTCTTAGATAGCCTTATTTAGTATAGAATAGTTGATATCCTAATTAGGCAGGTATAGGTTGAGATTTAATAATATAGAAGGTAGTTTAATAGACTATATATAATATACTAGATAGATTATTTCACTATTAAATTAATAAGTAAATAAGCTTTTAAACTATCTATAAAACTAGTAAATCTAATAACTAAGCTCTGCAAGATGTAAGGTCTAACTAGTTATTAAATTATTAGACTAGCTATATAAAAGTAGAGTATAGTATAGGAAAGATAAGAGATAATAGTTAGTAGGAGAATATAAAGTAGTTTTTCTAGTGGGGAAGAGTAAGGCTTAGTAGGATTTTAAAGTAGGTAATTAAGCAGTGAATATCTATAGTATAGTTAGGGTTGAACCCTATATAGTCACTACTAGTTAGATAGAATAATAGTATATATTAATTAATTTAGATTAACTAGCTTAGATTCTTAAGATTCAATAACAGTTAGTAATCAGTAGGAGATGCTTATAAAGAAAAGATAAATATAATCTAAAAGAATGCCCTCTAATCAAATTAGATATACTATTATATTATAGTAAACTAATGTTCTGAGTATTATAAGTTAATTATAAAAACTAACTAAGATAGATAGTTTTACCATCTACCATAACCTTATAGGATATAGGATGGTAGACACACCAGCTGCGCAGATGACATTATATAGGGAAAACAGGAACTAGCTATAAGGTGATACCATATGATACAGGAGAATGCAACAACTACTACCACCACCACTATACTAATTTTCTACTATCTCTGACTGCGAAAGCCCTTTAAATAGTATTAAATTTAAATTATATATAACCATACTTAAATATTTATAAATTTATACTTGTTGTATGCTTAGTGTCACGGGCTAGAGCCTCTGGAATCTATGACCTAGATTTGAATAGTAAGAAATCACTAAGGAGTCTAACTAGATTATAGCTGTGGCAACCTTGATGTGATTTAGTATGGTAAGTTGATTTTCCTACTAACTAAGATGGTTCTACTATACCATAACCTTTAGGGGTATGGGATGGTGGACAGACTAGCTGTGTAGATGATATTATCTAGGGAAAACACCAGCTGCGCAGATGATATTATCTAGGGAAAACAGGAACTAGCTATGTTATACTATATCATACAGGAGAATGTAATATTATAGGGGGTTAATAAATGCAACATCTATATTACTAAGGATGTAGGCAAAGTGGGTAAATTATAAGTGGGTAAAGAATAATAGTCTGTAGATAAAATATCTGGATAACTTTAGATTCTAATATCTTATTTAGTAATTAGGAATTAGATCTAGTTATAATTAGAATTATAATAGTTAATGACTTTAAATAAAAAATTATTATAGGCTATCTATTAGATAAAAGATGATCTAAAGTTATAGATATTCTTTAGTAAAATAATAATTTAGTTATATTAGTAATACTGCTGTATACTCTATAAGATGGCCTCCTCTATACTAATAATAATTTCTTATATATTCTATATTTACTACTATATGAAACCCTCTAAATTATATATAATAAAAATAGTCATCCTGGCCTAAATAGAATGCTGGAATTACTTAAGGGCTTAATATTTAACTATATAAGATATTAGATAAAATAGTATATTTATTACTATCCTAAATACTAAAAGAAGTAGATAAGATGCTATTAGCCCTATAGGGTCCTATAGCCTATCTATACACTAGTAATTCTATTTTATATAATTATAATTAATATTATTATTAGATTACTGGATATAGGATTATTTAATGCTCTTATATCTATTATAGATAAGTTTATAAAATAAATAACTACTATATCTAGATATATAAAGTAAAAAGCCTAATATTAGGTAGAGGTATTACTTACTATCCTTAATAAAGGGGACTAGGATTTACTAAAGATTATTATATTAGATAGAGATCTGAAATTTATCTTAGAGCTTTAGTAAAATCTAATAAAAGTACTTAAGATTATATAATATTACTCTACTACTTATCATACTTAGATAGATAGTCAGAGTGAATATACTAATTAGACTATTAAAATTTATCTTTAGTATACTATTACCTTATTAGATAGAATTATAGATTAGCCTTTTATCCTACTATAGCTTTAGTATATCTTTAATTTAATAAAGAATATAGTAATATAGATAATACTATATTAGCTTATATATAGTATTAATTTACTAATACTATTTAATATTACTCTACTATTTCCTAATTATATAGAGTAATTATTTATATATTATATAACTGCTATAGAAGCTTTATATCTTATAATACTAATAATAAAGGAATACTATAATACTTAATATAAATTAATTATATTTACTAAAGGTAATAAAGTCTTACTTAAATTATATATTAATTATATAACTTAATTAATATTAGGCTATAAACTAGGTAATTAGTTTACTAGTCCCTTTAAAGTACTAGATAAGGTTAGACTATTAGTATATAAGCTTAATTTCCTAAAGAATTAGAGACTACACCTAGTTATCTCTATTATATATCTTAAGAAATACTATAATAATAATCCTTTTAAATATAAACTAGAAGTGCTAGATCCTATCTATATTAATAGTAATATAGATAAATATTAATCTTATAAGATAGAGAAAGTTATTAAGAAATAAAAACTTATAACTAAAGATAAGAAGAATAAGAAGAAGATAATATAATACCTAGTAAAATAAAAAGATTAGGGTAATAAGTAGAACTAATAGATATTATTTAATTAGCTTAGTGATACTAAAGAATTAGTATAAGAATTTAAAGCTAAGAAATAGTAGTTATTTTATTTTATATATTCTATATCTATATTTATCTTTTATAGCTTATTCTACTAAGTTTTACTTTATCTTTTATCTATCCTTTATTCTAAATTTATTTTCTACCCTTTTATACTAAATCTATTTTATACTATAGCTATATATATTATTCACTACTTATATTTTACTATATTATTTACTATTTTATTATTAACTATTAGATAATAAGTAAGGTTTCTATATCTTCTAATATTTCTCTCTACTTTCTTTTTCTCTCTTTTACTCTCTTGCATACTCTTTCTATTTATCTCTACTTTCTTCTTCTCTCTCCTACTCTTTTATATACTCTTTCTATTTATATATAGTATACTCTACAACCCCATTCTAAGTTTTTATATCTAGTAATAACTAATCTAAAGGAATAATCTATACTTACTAAGGAATAGTATTAAGTATTTAAATACTATACTAAGGAATTCTTTGCTTAGATTAAAATAGCTATTTTTAGTTATCCTATACTATACTTATTTAATAATAAGCTGAATAGCCTATCTATAACTACTTCTAAAAATTAGTTAATAACTTATATATGTAGCGGGCAGGGCCTGCTGAGTGCTTGAGCTTACTAAGTACTCGCGATCTTCCTTCAGCCCTGGCTGAAATCATAAAGCCAGCTGCCATCTGCCTCAGGCAGTAATGTTACTTATTATATAATCTTAGCTATTATTTGCACATTCCTTATAATATTTGCCTGCTATAATCTAGTTAGATTCCTTAGTAATTTCTTACTATTTAAATCTAGATTATAGATTTCAGAGGCTTTAGCCTATGATATTAGAAATTGCTTGCTATAGCTAGTTAGATAGAATTAATAAGAAATAGCTAAACTAATTAAATTGATAGTGAATTAGTAAGAGATAGCTAAACTAGCTAAAGCCATTGTCATAGTCAGCCAGCATACTATATAGATATATTAGTAGAGATAAGATAGACTAGATAAATCAGACAGAATAGATAGGGTTACAAAGTAGCTATCTAGAATAGATAGATTTAATAGCATATAATAGTAAATTTTAAATAATAATAATAGGAGAACCTAATATACTATAGATACAGGCTGCATAGCAGAATAATATATAGAATAAGGCCTTTACTTAGTTAGCCTAGTAGTTAGAAGGTATAAATATATGTATAGTATAATAGATAGAAATTATAGCTACTTATATAGCTTAGATAAAAGAGAGATAAGTAATAGCTACTATATCTACTTTAGCTATATTAATATTATAGTCTGTAGTGTCTACTCTAATAATAATACTAGTAGATAATAAAATAAGAAGACTAAAATTAGTATTATCTAATATAGAGATATATAATAGTATTAATAAGGCTATATATTAGACTTTCTACTCTAAGCTATAAGTAAAGTTAATACTTAACTAAGCTATAATTAGCTCTTATTATAGATATATATAGTATATATTTAGCAGACTTAAGGGTAATACTACTACTACTCTAGCCCTATAGATAGACTAGTATAGAAATAACTTAATTATAATATAGATAATGCTAGATAGTATATATAATTAGCTTAATCTTATATTCTATAATTAGGGCTATAATAAAAAAGCTTTATAAGAATTATAAGTACTATATTAAGGTAACTACCTATTTAATAAATTACTTATAAATCTAAACTAATTATTAATAGAAGCTAGAGGCTATGCTTAATCTAATAAGATAAAGAAGAATTATCTAGATAATATCTTAAGCTATAAAGTTAAAGAAGCACTGACTAGTATTAAGAAGAAAGAGATCTTTATAAAATACTATTATTAGATACAGTAGATAGTAAGCTAAATAAAAGCTCTATATATAAGAGGAGTAAGCTGCTCTAATTAGTATAAGAGGGATATAGTTACTATAAGCTATAGCTATACTAGCTATATATCTATCTTAATATCCCTAGCACTAACAACACCTAATATTATTAACTCTATAGATTAGGAACTAATAGCTATAATCTTAGTTCACTAATACTGCTATACTAAGTAGGTAGATAAAGCTAAATATACTTATTATTATAATAAGGATAGATGCTTATACTATAAAGCTACTAGGCATATAATTAAGATATACTTTTACCTTAGTACTATTCCTCTGCTAGATTATCCTACTATAAGATAGCTATAGACTTTCTAAGTAGTAGGACCTAAACTAGATAATAGTAATATAGAAGAGATAGCTATAGAGAGAGATAATAAGTTAGAAAACTAGTTACTTTTATAAAGAGACTCTTATAGGGGCTAGTTAAATAGTTAATATAACTAAAAAGCTAGTATTAACTATATCCTAAAGAAGAAGATATATTTACTAATTATAGAAGGTTTTAAAGGGCTATTAGATTTAATACTCTAGAATTTATTATATCTAGAATTATTAATAAGGAATATAATTATAGAATTCTCCCTAATACTAGATATATATTTTATATAGTTATAGCTAAGTATTTTATATAGAAGCTATAACTAGAGTAGATTAAGATTAAGTTAATTATACTTAAGAACTATACTAATATAATAGGAAGTATTATCTTAATAATTATCTACTTCTTACTAGATATTAGAGGGAACTATTAGCACACTATATATATATATATAGTGCCTAAGTTAGATAATAGGACTAATCTAATCTTAGGAATCCTATAGATAGTAGATTAGAAGGTGACAGTAGATACTATAGGGCTATAATTATAATTTATAGATAGTCTTATAGTAAAGAGTATTAAGAATAAGCTAAAGCTAGTAGTAAAGTAGATTAGTATATAAAGATTTATAGTTTATAACTAGTAGTAGAAGAAGGATAAGATAATATAAATCTTTACTACTAATATTAAGGATATTAAGAAGGCCTTATAAATTAAGAAGTATACTAATTCTACTATAAAGCTACTAGCATACTATTATAAATTCCTAGAAATATTTAACTATAAAAAGGCTAATAAACTGCTGCTATATTATCTAGGTATAGATTATTATATTAAGCTAATTAAAGATAAGAAAAAAAGAATAATAGAGTCTCTATAGGGACTACTATATAGTATATTATAAGGAGAGCTTCTAGTATTATATAAGATACTAATAGAACTATTAGAGAAGGGCTTTATCTATATTAGTAGCTTAGCTACTGCAGCCCTAATACTATTTATTTATAAGCTAGGGAGTAGGTTATAGTTCTATATTAACTACTATATATTAAATATAATTATAAAGAAGGACTGTTATCTACTTCCTCTAATTAATAAGATCTTAGAATATATCTTAAAGATAAAGTAGTTTATTAAACTAGATATAATTACTGCCTTCTATAAGATTTATATTGCCTTTAGAGATAAATAGCTAATAGCCTTTTATATATAGTTTAGTCTATTTAAATAATTAATTACCCTCTTTAGGATGGTGAACATATTAAGTATCTTCTAATAATATATTAATTAGACCCTCTAAGACTTCCTAGATAAATTCACTTCTATATATATTAATAATATATTAATCTTTATTAATAGATTATTAATAAAGCACTGATAGTATATCTACTAAGTTCTAAAATATCTAAAAAATATAGGGTTGCAGCTAGATATTAATAAGTATAAATTTAAAGTAAAGAGTATAAAATATCTAAGATTTATTATAGAAGCTAGGAAGGGCATGTAAATAGACCCTAATAAGATAAAGGCTATACTAGAATAGCAGGCCCTTACCTCTATATATAGTATATAGTTATTTCTTAATTTTATAAACTTCTACTAATAATTTATATAGAACTTCTTAGATATAGTATAACTGCTGATAGCACTAATATATAAGAGAGCCCTTTTTATATAGGGAGATAAGCAGAAAGTAGCCTTTAAGAAGTTAAAGAAGATATTTACTATAGCCCTAATTCTTATATAGTTTAACTCTAATAGGAAGATAATAATAGAGATAAATACTTTAAACTAGGTAATAGGAGCCACTATATCCTAGTATAATAATAATAATAATATACTAAGGCTAGTTATCTATATCTTAAGAAAGAATATACTAGTAGAATATAATTATAAGATCTATAATAAGAAGCTGCTGGCTATTATTAATATATTTAAGGAATAAGAATTAGAATTAATTAGCTTATTATAATTTAAGCTTATTATAGACTATTATAATCTTAAATACTTTAAAATAGTCTATAGGCTTAATAAATAGTAGATATATTAATTATATATACTAAGCAGATTTAACTATAAGATATATTACTAGCCTAGAAAGCTAGGTATATATCTAGATACACTATTTTATAGAGAGTAAGATATGCTAAAGGATATAGAAGATAATTAACTTAAGACTTATAATTACTACTTAGTGCCTCTAAAGATTATAGCCAGCTAGATATATATATAGGTATTATATATATAATACCTAGTGTCTAAGTTAGATAGAAGTTCCCTAAATAAATATAGTAATTAATATTATAATTAGCTAGATCTTATAATTTTATATATAATATCTATAAGAGAGGTTACCTTATTACTAGAAGAATAGTGGCAAGCAGTAGAGCATAATAATATTATTTTAGAGAAGATATAGAAGGCTTTAAGGAAGGAAGCAGCCTACTTCCTTAGTAAGTTATATATATAGATATTAATTACTAAATATTCACTATTACTAGATAGCTATCTACTATACTAAGATTATAAATAGGTCTCTGATTCTAAGTTATTATAAATAAGAATCTTATAGAAGACCTATAATTCTATACTTACTAGCCATCTAGAGAAGAATATACTATATATAATAATTATATAGAACTTCTATTAGCTAGAGCTATCTATAGATATCTAATAATTTATATAGAACTATAATAAGTATAATACTAACTATATATAGTATAAGTAGTATTAGAGACTTCTAAAACTACTACTAATTCTAGAGTATAAATAATATAAGATTACTATCAACTTTATAATAAAGCTGCCTACCTCTAATAATTATAAGGATATTATAGTAATTAGTAATAGACTTAAGAAGGGTATGATCTTAGTACTATATAAGAGAATAGACTCTAAGATAGTAGTATAACTTCTTATAGATTAGTTTATTAGATACTATAGCATTCCTAATATAATTATATTAAATTATGGCCTGCAGTTTATTAGTAAGTTCTAGAAATACTTCTATAAATAGTTATAAATTTAGTAATAGCTTTTAACAGTGTTCTACCTCTAGATAGATAGTCAGATTAAATAGATAAATACTATATTAGAAGCCTATCTACAGAACTTCTATAATTATATATAGATAGATTAGAAGTTACTACTACTAATAGCATAGCTTATAATTAATAGCTAAGATACTATAAGTATAGAAGTCAGCCTATTCTTCTTAGACTATAGATATAATATTAAACTACTAGAAGTTAAAGAGCTAGATTAGAAAGCTACTACTATTACTATAGCCTACTCTATAAGGGAGAAGGCTAATACTATTATTATAAAGATAAGAGAAGCTATAGAGATAATCTAGTTAGAATTAGTAGTAGCTTAATAATAATAAGAGGAGTATTTAAATTATATTTACTTAGTAAGCCTATAATACACTATTAACTTAAAAGTATAGCTAAACTTATAGAATATCTAGATAGATTACCTAAGCTAGAAGCTTAATATATAGTATATAAAGTTTATAGTACTTAAAGCTATTAGATTATATATCTACTAATTAGATATACTACTAGATATATATAATATATTCTATATTAACCTGCTTTGCCCTACTTCTAATAACCTATTCCTAAACTAGATAAATAATAATTATTAGCTACCTCTAGTACTAGTTAATAATAAAGCTGAATATATTATTAAGAAGATTATAAATAAATATAAGAAATATATTAGATAAGGCCGCTATATAGAGTACTTAGTTAAATAAATAGGCTATAAATACCTTATATAGGAGCTAGCTACTAATCTTACTAATATAACAGCACTAGAGATATAAAAGAGTAGACTTACTATTTTCAGCCCTAGCCAGGCTAGCTAGGGAGTAGTAATTTTAGCTCTAGCCAGATCCACTAGAAGGTAATAATTTTAGTACTGGCTAGAGATGCCTAATTTAGAAAGGGGGGGAGGTAGTATAGCAGGCAGGGCCTACTAAGTGCTTAAGCTTACTAAGTACTTATAATCTTCCTTTAGCCCTGGCTAAAATTATGAAGCCAGCTACTATCTGCCTTAGGCAGTAATATTACTCATTATATAATCTTAGCTATCATTTATATATTCCTTATAATATTTGCCCACTATAATCTAGTTAGATTCCTTAGTAATTTCTTACTGTTCAAATCTAGGTCATAGATTCTAGAGGCTTTAGCCCGTGACAATATACTAGTAGCTGGAATACTAGTAAAAAAACTAAAGATAGTAAGAAAATTAACTCTAATAAAGATAATTAATATAGATAATAAGAAATAGAAGAAAAAGTAAAAAATAGTAATAATATAAATATTTATATAAGGATTATAATATAGCCCTTTCACTCTTATACTATAGAAATAAAGAGTAAAACTAAATTTTAAAACTCTAATTATAGATAAACTATCTTTAAAGATTCTTAACTTCAACTTCTTTAATATCCTAATAAAAGTTATTAGCTTTATATTAGATTATTCTTATTCCTATTTAGCTCTAAGAGACTATTTTATCTAATTAGTATATATATCTACTTATATAAAGTTTAAGACTAGTAAATCTTAGTTTAAGATTTATAATTCTACTAGTTAGATAATATTAGTTAAGTATTATTAATTACTTAATAAATAGATAGAGGATATTAATAAGTAGAAAGTAATAAAAAAATATTTTATAAAAGTAAAGAGATTATATAAATTAGTAACTAAAAAATATAATAAGGATATAGTTAAATATTAGTATTAATAAAGAAGATAGAAAATTAATATTCTAAAGTAGTTATATACTAATAATAATTTAAAGAAAGTAGTAACTAACTAGCTTATATAAGAAAATAAAAAGGATAAGAGTAGTAGTTATTTAATATTTTATATTAAAAATCTATTTCTAGTATCTAATAGTAGACCTATCTATATATAATAATAACTTAGCTATAAGGGTGTCTTTCTAATTTAGATTATTTAGTAAGTAATAAAGTATAATAAAGTAATTACTACTCTATAAAAAGTTATTATAGAAAAATAGAAAGCTATAGTACTATTAATAGACTAAAAGAGATTAGTTTATCTTATTAACTTAGACTTAGAGGAGGAAGATAATAAATATATTTAAGAGTTATCTAATAATCTATCTCTCTATACTCCATAGGTCGCTATATAATATAATAATTAGGCTAAAAATAAATTTAAAAAATATAAGAATCTTCTCTAGATTTATAGTATTCTCTCTAATACACTAGCTAACTAATTTATTTAGCTAAATTAATTAAAATCTTTAGCTACTAGTGATATTATTAGCTATAAAGATTTATCTAAATATCTATAGGGGTGACCTATATATACTTTCTAAGCTACTCTAGTAAAAGTACTAGGCTATATAAAAGATATAGTATTTACTAATAAAGTAAGTAATACCTTATATTACTTAGAAAACTAGTTTATGAAACTTAGTAAATCTATAGTGAATATACTAGATCTTATCTTAATTAAAATTTAGGTAATATTAATAAAGATTTATAATCTAATTATTAATATATTATA
>JAKLNT010000089.1:0-90902 GCA_022814375.1 Aspergillus quadricinctus
GATCTAAATTATAAGTAAGTTATTAAATAAAAATATAATACTCTATATATAAAGTCTTTAATAAAGTAAAATAATTTTATCTCTAAATTTCTATATCTAGCTACTAAAATAGGAGTCTTTAAAAAAAGTTAGAAAAATAATTTTTATAATAAATTTTATTTATAGATATAGAAGCTTATAATATTTATTTATAATAATAATAATAAAATTTTTTATAAATTTACTAACTACTATAGTTATATAGCTATAAATATTAAGAATATAAAAAGAATTAAGGCTTATATAAATAACTCTATAAATATTTAAATTAAAAAAATTATTATAATCTTTTATATTATTATTCTTATTACTATCTCTATTTTTTTTAATAATAATATTATTTATAAATATACTGCTACTACCTCTCTAACTTTAAATAATATTAATAAAAATATTTATAAATATTTAATAGTAAAGAATAAATACTTTAAATATTTTTAAATAAATTATACTAACTATAATTACTTTATAAAATAAATAATATAGCTTAAGATATTAGAGTAGTTTACTAAGAATATTTTAAAATTAAAAAATAATAATATCTAAAAGAAATCTTTTTTTTAAATAAATAATAGATTAACTTATATAGTTTAAATTTATAGAATCTCTTAGAGTTTAAAAAAAATAATTTTAAAATAAAATTATTTATTTTTATTAATAGATTCTTTATATCTATATATTTACTAATTAATATTAGAGTAAATATATATATTTATATAATAATTTTTTTAACTATCTAATTATTTTAATAATTTAGAATTTTAATAATCTCTTTAGAGAGAGAATATATAATAACTAGATTTAATAAAAAATAGTTAGTTCTTCTTATATATATTATTATATTAATAATAGCCTTAGATAACTATATTATAAAATAAATATCTTTTCTTATCTTAGACCTAGGCTATTATAATATTATATTAAAAAAGATATAGCTAATAGAATACTATATTTTAATTAATTATATAAAAAAATAATTAATCTAGTCTAAATTAATTATCTATTAAAAAAAGATAGCTATATAAATAAATTAAAAGATTCTTTATAATTTTCTAATTAGATAATCTATTAATTAAAATTATTAATATAATATTACATACTATACTAAATAATAGATAAGATATAAAAAAGAATTATTTTTTTTTATATTTATTTTCTCTTTTTTTTTTAATTATATTTAGCCCTATAGTTCTTTCTAGAGTAATAACTAAATCTTTAAATATATATAATTTAATAGAAGAATTATAAGACTAGAATATAAAATTATAAAGTATTTTATTATTTTAAAGAGATAAGACTAGCTCTAATAATAATATTTTTAATAATAAATTATAAAATAATATTAGCTAGGCTAGCTCTATTTTAATTATTAAATTAAAAAAAACTAATAGCTAAGTTATTTCTTAATAAAATAATATTAAAGTTATTAATTATTATACTTTTTTTAATTTAATCTCTAAATAATATCTATCTCTAAACTTATTTTTTAAAAGAAATTTTATTCTTTCTTTTATTATTAATTCTCTAGAGAATTATTTAAGCTCTTTTATTTTAAATTTATTTATTCTTTCTTTTATTATCTTTTTTATTATTTCTAAGAAGGGACTTTTAACTAACTTTTTATATAATTAAAATATAGTTTCTAAAGAGCTAATAATTATTAATCTTTAATTTATAAATATCTTAAGATATTAACTAATAATAACTAAAATAATTAATTAATAATATAGCTAGTTAAAGATAGAATATATCTTATAAAATAAAGATATAGATATAATTTTATAAAAATAATATATCTTTTTTTTATATAAGATTATAATTAATATTACTATAGTAAAGACTATAGCTTTTTATTAATATATATAAAAGAAATAGGCTATAATCTTCTTATTATATTTATATAAGATAAATAAACTTATTAATAAAAAGTATAATAAATAATTATTTATTTTTCTTTAATATTTAATTATTATAGCTTAATCTCTAATAATTTCTTTTACTAATTAGAATATTATAATCCTTAATAAACTAAATAAGATAATTAAGATTAAGTAAGTTTTATTAAAATAATATTATAATTTAGTAAATATTTTTTTTAAAAAGAAATTAGATATCCTACCTCTATATTACTCTAATATTAATCTTAAGATAGAACTATAGTAGAAGAATATTATTAAATATAATCTTTTATATAAAATAAATATAAAGAAATTAAAAGTAGTATAAGAATATATATTAAATAATCTTTATAAAAATTTTATTATATTTAGTAATATATTATTTATTTTTTTTATTTTAATAATAAAAAAGTCTAATAAAGGGTTATATTTCTATATAAACTACTATAAATTAAATATTATTATATAAAAGAATAGATATCTTCTTTTTTTAATTAATAAAATCTTAGAGTAGATCTCTAGAGTAAAGATCTTTATAAAATTAGATATTTATTAGGACTTCTACTATATTTATATATATTTAAACTTTAAAAATTTTATTATCTTCTATTCTTATTATAGTAGTTTTAAATATAAAGTAATATTATTTAAATTAATTAATAAGCTAATAATTTTTTAATAATTTATAAATAATATTTTTATAGACTATTTTAATTAATATTTAATAACTTTTATTAATAATCTATTAATTTATTTTAATAATAAGTTAGATTACTAGTTATATATCTATATTATTTTATAATACTTATAGAAGTATAGTCTATAAATATTTTTAAAAAAATATAAATTTTATATTATTAAGATTTATTACTTAGATTTTATTATCTTAATTAATAATATTAAAATAGATCTAGAGAAGATTATAGCTATATAAAAATAAAAAATATTAATAATAATATAAGAAATCTAGTCCTTTCTAAACTTTTATAATTTTTATTAATAGTTTATATATACTTATAATTATATTATTAAGCCTCTAGTTACTTTAATAAAGAAGAATATCTTATTTATCTAAATAATAGATTATATAGAAGTATTTAATTATTTAAAGACTATATTTATAGAAGTATTAATTCTAATTTATTATAATCTATCTTTATCTATAAAGTTTAAAATTAATATTTTAAATAAAGTTATTACTAGTATATTCTTTTAATAATAAAAGAATAAATAATATCTAGTTATTTATTACTTTAAAATTATAAATCTAATTAAGTATAACTATAGAATTTATAACTAAAAGATATTAGCTATTATATATATATTAAAAAAATAATAAGTAAAGTTATAAGATCTCTAGAGATCTAAGTTATTTAAAATTTATATTAATTATTAGGCCCTATAGTACTTTATATAAAAATAAAGATTAAATCTTTAATAAATTTATTAGTATAAGTTTTTATTTAGTTTTTATTTTATTATTATCTTCTAGTTTAAGAAATTAAATACTCTAGCTAATATCTTATTTTAGTCTAAATATACTAAAAAAATAAATAATTATTATATCTAGTTTATATTAAAGTTAAGTAGTTTTAATCTATAAGTCTTAATACTAATCTCTCTATAATCTCTAATAATAATAGATTATATATCTAAAACTAACTAATAATATAAAGCCTTAAAGCCTATTAGATATCTTATATAAAAAGGAATTAACTAGTAGAAACTTAAGGATAGACTATTAATATTCTAAGAATAGCTAGTAGTTCTAGATATTAATAATCTCTATACTAGACTATTAAATAATATCTACTATTAGCTCTTTATTATCTATCTAGATAAAATAAAGATAAAGTAACTAGTTAGTATATACTATTATTAAGATACTTAGAGAAAGAATATTAATTATTATATAAATAACTATCTAGTCTATTAGTAGACTAAGATTTACTAAGATCTATTATTAGATTTATTATAACCTCTTCTAATTTTAGACTAGTTCTAATAATATATTATTATAGATTTCTATTCCTTTCTATACTTAAAGATAAGGTTTAATATTATCTATATAGTAATAAATTATTTAGAGAAATAAACTTTTATTATTTTATATTATAAGACTATAACTACTCTAGATATAATATAGCTCTTTATTATCTATATCTATCTATAGACTAGATTACTAGATATAATTATATTAGATAGAGGAGGCTAGTTTATTTTTAATTTTTAAGATAAGTTTTATTAGATTTTATAAATTTATATTAAGTTAATATTAGGATATTATCTATAGACTAATAACTAGATAGAGACTATAAATTAATAGATTATTTAATATTTATAATTCTTTATAAATTATTATTAAGATAATTAGGACTAATAATTATTTATACTAAATTTTATTACTATAGTACTTTTAAATAAATTTATAAGAATATTACTCTTCTTTATTAAATAGGGTTTTAAACTATATATATCTTTTAATTAATTAGTAATAATAGAGCTAGCTAATCTAAATATAAGCTATTAATAGATCTAGTAAATAGTTTAATAAATAAAGAATATTTAATTATTTATATAATAAATAATAGAAGCTACTTAGTCCTATTAAAAATAATAAGCTAATAAGTATTATTAGAATATTAATTTTAATATTAGAGATTTAGTCTTTATAACTATAGTTAATTAAAAACTAGACTATCTAAATTAAAAATTTATTAATTAATTTACTAAGTCTTATAAAATTATTAAATATATTAATAATACCTATTAGCTATATTTATCTAATTTTATTAAAATTTATTTAATTTTTATATTAAAGAAGCTATATAAGGCTCTAATAATAGTATTTTTATTTAAATAGTTTAAAGATCTAGCCCCTTTATTAAAAGTTAATAATAATAATAAATAAGAGATTAATAAGATATTAATATCTTAATTATATTATTAGAAGCTTTAGTATTATATATAATAAATTAAATATAATATTAATATAATATAGTATTTAGTTTAAAACTTTAAAAATTTCCTAATATTAGTTTATAACTTTTATATCTAATATCTAGCTATACTAGGCCCTCTAGTATAATTACTATAATAATTATAAACTACTAAAAATAATATTTTCTTTAATAATTATCTTAATAATAATAAGCTCTAAATAAGGGCATCTAGAGCTTAAAGAAAAAGATAATATAATAATTATTATTATACTTATTACTATATCTCTAAATAGACTACTTTAGTTCTATACTTTCTATCCTCCTGCACTGCTTACTATTCTAGAATATTTAACTAATTTATACTACTCCTCTATTTATATCTTCCTCTACTATATATATATTCTTCTTCTTCTCTCTATATTTAGTATTTTATTAAAATACTACTATATATTTAGTTTCTATATATAGTGCTATCATAAAGTATATATTTATAAAATTATTTATAATATCTTATGTAGGCACTAAGATAGGGCATTAATAAATCTTAATTTATAGTAAATATTAAAATAAGAAGTTTTTATTTATTATTATTGTTATATATCCTAAATTAATATATATTATTATAACTAGTTTTTTAAAGATTAAGTAAGCTTTTATTATAGTATATTTCTAGTTATAGAATCTTATATTATTCTAAAAATCTATATTTATAATTTTTATCTTATCAATAGATAAATTAGTAATATCTATATAAAAAGCTTTTATTTTATTATAGTCTAATATATATATATATATATAAGATATTACTAGATAAAAATTCTTAGTTATATATATAATATTATATTAGCTATATAAAATATATATTAGCCTACTTCTCTTTATATTAATCTTAATATTTCTAGTTATTATAGTACTCTAGTGTTATGTGTCTATCGACACTTGCCTAGTGCATCATGTGATGCTTGTACTCTAGGTTACTTAGTGTAGCTAGAATACTTAGAGGAATACAACTATCTTCCCTATAATTTAGCATAGCTATAGAAACAACCATACTAAATGGTAGCATGTCCTTGGTTATCTAGGACTTGATTTAGGAACTACTAATTAATTAATTATTATTAAATTTTATTACTAATCTAATTGTTGACAATAAATAACTTTATAGTAGTTTACCTATATATATTGACTTTTAATTTGCCCTTATAGGCAGAATTCTGTAAAATCTGCTCTGCTATTTCTTACTACTTCCCTAATAAGGAAGTTAGTTATATTATAGCTTGGGCATCTAGCTATATTATTAAATTAATAATCTTAACCTATTTTTTAAACATCCTTAAATATCTTTCTTTATTAAAATTCCATTAACTGTTATTAGTTCTTATTAAATTGACTGTCTTTTAAGTTCTTTTTATTAAAATTATTTAAGTATTATTACTTTTAATCTAATTTCTTCTACTTTTAGTTTACTATATCTATCTATAGCTTGTTATAGCTATTAAAAGTTTATTATTTATTAAATTCTATCTTATATTCTGTTATTTCTGCTCTTGGCTTTTCAGTATCTAAGTTATTAAGTTATTAAATTATATTAAATATTAAGTTATTATCTTTAAGTTAAAATACTATTATTTATCTAATAATAGAAAAGATTAATAAGTAGCTAATCACTACTGCTGCTTAACTCTAGTCTTTTAAAGAGATAGGATATAGATATATAAAGGATTTTAACCTAGATACTACTACTTGAATTATATTTCTACTATAATATTAAGAAAATCCTAAAAGTACTAAATTTCCTAATAACTGGGTGTATATATAAGCAACTCTAAGAGTAGCTATAAAGTAATTCCTAAAGTATTCAGACTTTTTCTAGGATAATTAGCAGTTTCTTACTTTCTATATAAATTATCTAAAAAGTAATAATTAAGTGGTCAAAAATCCTTTAGAGAGGCTAAAAAATTTCACACTGCTAATACTAAAAAGACTAGTATTTTATAAGAAAATAATATTATTTAAAACCCTAAAGGCAAACTAGACTGAAGCTAAATTCTTAGTATCTCTAGACTTTAAAGAGTAGATTAGCTAATTGCAAGAGAGGCTATTATCTTTTAAAAATTATAGGTTAAATATTAAATTATTACTATCTAAAAAACTAGAAGATATACCTCTGCTTATTCTTAATTTACTATCATTACTAAGATTACTTAAATTCCTATAAAGTATAGCTGTGAGTTTGTCTTCTAAAGATCTACTAATAGTAGAATCCCTAACTACTATAATAATAGTAGGGTAAGGCCTAAACACAGGTCTGCTGAATAATAATTAGAACTTAATATTTATTAAAGCTTAATAGGATCAACTAAATATAATAATTTAGAATGCTGTGGCTATATTAATCCAGATATTAATTAATATATAATTTACAACCTAATAGAATACTGATTAGAATGCTAATAGAACTACTAGAAAAACTAATAATACTACAAATAACTAATATTAATTAGATAATAATACTTATAACTGTTGTTACTGTCAATCCAGAGACTAGTTAAGAAATACTCATAGGAATTAATCCAGGAGTAGAATAAGATAGAGAGACTGTGATAAAGATTATAACCCTAGTAGTTTAAGTAGTGATAATAATAGTGATAATCTTCCCTAATAATACTGTAGTAGTACTATAAGAAACTCTTAAGACACTAATATAATAATAGAATAAAAGTATACTAGTAATTAGTGTGCTACTAATATAGGGTTCTTTTATTCTGATATATCTTTCTCTTAGGGAGGTGGAGAGATATATAAAAAGGATAACAAGACCTTTTACTAATTAGTAGTAGTGTTTGCTAATTAATTATAGATAGCTAAGTAATCTAGATTAATAATAAAGATTAGCTAGAACCTTAATATATATTTCTGTAGTGAAGTAGTTCACTAGTGGAACTCTAAATTAGATAATATTATATAATATAGACTAATCTATATAAAAAATATTAAAGACTAGTGCTTAATTCTTAAAAAATAGTTCAGATTATCTCTAAGCCAAGCCTGATAGTGGCTTAATAACACTATTTATATAATTATAGATATTATTACTAAGCAACTGCTATCCTTCTATATAGCTTTTATAGTCTCTCTAGCTAAATAGTATAGAGAGGGAGATACTAATTTTCCTCTTATACTTTATACTTAGTGTAATCTAGAGATACTATTATATAAATATATTAATGAGCCTGATAAGAGCATAATAATTACTTAGTTTATTAAAATACTAAATAAAAAGTTAATAAATTAGTTTAATAAGTTTAGCCCTGGTTCTGATATATAATCTTATTATATTCCCTTATAAATAGCTAGATAGAATGTACCTTACAGCAGCTTTTATAGCTGATATCTCTAAACTACTTGGTCTTATATATCTAGATTTTCTTATAGCCTATAGAGCTTTAAGTCTAGTTATAACTCTAGCTATTCCCCTGTATCTTCTTAATAAGGCTTTTCCTAATATTTCCCTGCTAAGTCTCCTCATGCATACCCTAATAGTAGTAGTAATATATATAGAAATTAGTTATCTTATTAGCCCTAACACTAATAGTAATACCAGGCACTATAACTATAGGATTATAAGGCTAATAATAATTAATAATAAAGAATATTGATACTACCTCCATTGCCTTATACTAATTAGCCTTACTAATTAAATTAGAATTACTAATTAAATTAGAATTTTTAGATTTTCTGACTCTGTGGAAGTTACTAAGGGGGGTTTATCTAAAGACCCTAAGTATACTATATTAAACAAAATATTAATAATTACACCTATAGATAGAATGACTGTGAGGAATATCTAACTAGTAAAATAGAATTCCCTGAATATAATGAAGCACAGCTGCTAGAATATAATAATCTAGAATATTAGAACTAGTAAGACTAGGATAAATAGGAAACCTACTTTACATGACTGATATAATATAGTAATTATAAATAAGAATTCCTATCTAGTAATGCACTCTATATATATATTCTAGAATGTAAGGATATTAGTGCTTTCTATGTAGATATCTTAGATTTACTAATTATTAAAGTAAAACTATTAGAAATAGCTTCACATAATAACATAGGTTTTAGATCTTAGAAGTATGCTATAATCTAGATATATCTCTAAATAGAATAACTAATAGCAATAATTTACTTAGATTTAGGTTGTACTATGATGATTATTAATTATGATTTCTTAATTAAATTCTTACCTAATATCAAAGTCTAGGATTGCCTGATTCCTATATTAGTACATGGCATTATAAATAGTTTTACTAGTATATATTTTATATCTATCCTATTATTTATTTTAGTGAAATATAGTACTAGATATTATATTATTAAAATATAGATAGAGGTATACTTAATATAAGATTTTAAAGCTAATCTTCTTATTAGTGCTGATATACTAGGTAAGTATAGTTTTATTATTAATTTTATAAAATGCAAAGTAATAATTATATTATATAAGGATGTGGAACTTCTACTTACTATTTTATTTAAGCTATATTATATAGATCCAATGCTAGTATATACTTAAAAGAAGATAGTTATACCACCTTATTCTACTGTCTAGATACTAGTAAAATAGATAAAAGGTCTTTTTAATAATTATAACTATATTTTTAAACTATTATAGCACAAGCAGGTGGCTCTATTCTCTTATATATAGGATGTGAACTTCGGCTATATAATTACTGTTAATTAGATAGATTAGCTAGTTATACTTAACTATTATAAATGACTCAGTCTCTTATCAGAATTTAAAGCTATAAATATTTACTATATAGATGCTCTGCATACCTATAATCTAGTAGTTATATTATCTAAAGACTCTACTAAAGCATTATAAATAATAGCAGATGACTCTATAATAATAAAACTTAGTAATAGCATCTAGATTTATAGTTCACTAAAGATAGCTACTAAGCTTAAAAAGGTGGCTATAGCCTATCTATTAGTATAGATAAATATCAACACAGTTAGAGTATCTAAAGAGAGATAGATATAGATTTATCTTAAAGATAGCTGGGAATAGTAAGTTAAGAAGTCTATAAAAATCTATAATGTTAGTCCTAAATATTAATAGATAATAGATAAGATATTTAACAGCCTGCATAAGCTTAGATAAATGAGTTTTTTAATAAATATTACCCTATCTAAAGCTCTAGTATATGTCCTGGATCCTCCTGCATAACCTATACCATCACTATTAAAGTTTAATAAACTACCTTTCCCACCCTCACCAGCTTTTATTATCAACTGATCTATAAATAGAAGAATAAAGAGCTAAGTAGTTATTAATTTCTATAGAATTAATGCAGTAATTATTCCTGATATCTATCCAGTGCCCTTATAGATAGAAATTATTACTAAATATGTGGGATATCTATATATATCCCTTATAGATATAATAGCAATGTTCTACCAGTGGCTATTACACCCTAATTCTTAATAGTTTATAGGTGTTATTATATATAGAGGGTAAGAATACTTCTATATATATCTTATAGGTTTTATTAATAGTATGCCTTATATTTAATAATAAGTTAATTTAATCTTTAAGATAATAAAAGTATTTTTATAGATCTATATTAATAATTTTATTATATGCAGTAAGACATTTAAAGATTATATATAATATTTATCTGAATTCCTATCTAAATATAATGAAATGAGAATAACCTTATTGCCCTAAAAAATATTTATTAGATTTCTATTAGTCTAATTACTTAGATAAAATATTTTATCTCTTAGTATAACAGTAACAGAAGATAAACTTATAGTAATTCTAAAGCTTAAGTTTCTAGTTATACTTATGGATCTTGATATATATATTAGACTTATAGGCTGGTTGAGAAACTATGTCCTATACTACTCTATAATTATCTAACCCTTGCAGGATTGTAAGACCTAGTTGCTAAGCTATGGCCTTATAAAGGGTAAAGCTTAAAAGTACTACACTGAATAAACACTATTAGATGATATTATAGATAAGGAAAAGGAGAGTTTTAATTATTTATAATAGTAATTTAAAAATCTATTAGTACTTATCTATTAGAATACTAACTTACTATTATATACTAATATTAACTTATCTAAACAGCAAGGCTATGGAGCAATAGTCTTTTATATTAAATTTAATATATCTAATAATCCCATATTCACTTTGAATTAGGACTGTTCCAAAGCCTCTCTATAAGATATAGTTTTATTAATTATATTTTTAAGTAGAGCCCTGACTGCTATAGAAAAGAATTACTAACTAACTAAACTAAAAGTATCTAAAATTATATAGGTATTATAAAAGATCTGATATATAATTAAAGTATCTAAGGTAGAAGCATATCTATATACTAACTATTCTATAATAGTTAATATTACTTAATAAATAAGTTTATCTATATTATCTATAGATAAGCTTAATCTACATCTAGTCTAAGCCTCTTAGTACATCTAATTATTTTTAAACCTAATATTATATTATAAGCCAGGAAAAGTATATATTATACTAGATACTTTGTCTTAACTCCTATTATTTATAACTAATAATCTAGAGCCTATAACTTTAGATTCTGATATCTTATTTAGTAATTAGGAATCAGACCTAGTTATAATTAGAATTATAATAGCTAATAATTTTAAATAAAAGATTATTATGGGCTATCTGTTAGACAAGAGATGGTCTAAAGTAATAGATATCCTTTAATAAAATAATAACTTAGTTGTTCCAGTGGTACTTCTATATAACTTATAAGGTGGTCTTCTTTATATAAATAATGGCTTATTATGCATCCTGTATTCCCTATTATATAAGACTCTTTAGATTGTATATAATGAAAATGGCTACTCTAAGGTTAATTAGATAATAGAATTTCTAAAAGATCTGATTTTTAATTAAATCTAGTATTAGATTAAGTAATACATTCGCTGCTGCCCTGAGTGCTAGAAAAAGCAGATCTAAAGATATCTACTATATAATGTAATGCAGCTAATCTATACATTAGTAATTCTATTTTATATAATTATAATAGATATAGTTATTAGATTACTAGAAACTAAATTATTTGACACACTGATGTCTGTTATAGATAAGTTTATAAAGAGGATGACTATAATCCCTAGCCATATAAAATAGAAGGCCTAATAATAGATAGATGCATTGCTTACTACCCTTAATAAAGGGGATTAAGGTTTACTAAAAGTCATTATATTTAACAGAGATCTGAAATTTGTTTTAGAACTTTGGTAAAACCTTATAAAGATACTTAAGATTATATAATACTACTCTATAGCATACTACACCTAGATAGATAGGTAGAGTGAAAGGATAAACTAAATAATTAAAATATTTCTTTATTATTCTATTGCATCCCTTAACAGACTAATAGATTAGCCTTTACTATTACTAAAATTATAGAGGGTATTTAATGCTATAAAGAACACCTCTATCTATATATCCCTATATGAGCTTATATATAGAGTTAAATTACTAATAGCTTTGAGTTTTAATTATTAATACTTAATAGAGCAGTTATTTTCCTGCTATGTAGAGGTAGTAGAAGCCTTATATTTTTCTACTTTAGTAATAAAGTAGTAATATAATAGCAAGCATGCGCCACTTACTTTTAATAAAGATAATCTAGTTTTACTAAAGCTACACACAGGCTATACTATGCAATCTATACTTAGTTAGAAGTTTAGTAACTAGTATACTAGATTATTTAAAGTCCTTAAGAAAATTAGTCCTTTAGCATATAAATTAGATTTCCTAGTGGACTGGAGAATACACCTAGTGGTCTTAATTGCACACCTTAAAAAGTATTATAATAAAGACCCCTTTTAGTAAAAATTAGAAGAATCTAGCCTTATTCACATAGATGGTGATATAGATAAGTATTAATCCTATAAGCTTAAAAGAATCCTTACTAAATAAGAAGTTCTGGCTAAGGGCAGGAAGAAGAAATTAATGCAATACCTTATTAAGTAGAAAGGCTGGGAAGATGAATGGAATTAATGGATACCAGCTAATTAGCTTAGTAATATATAAGAATTGATCCAGTAATTTAAAGTAAATAAAGAGAATAGTAAGGTACTAGATAAAGGGAAAATATAGTAGTCATAACTTCTTTATATCTATTTTTATTATAGTATTATACAATGTCCCTGTTCTCTTTTATTTTATTTATTTTATTTTGTTGTTTTATTCCATGTGGCTATGCTATTCACTGTCCCAGTTCTATTATGTTATTTATTACTATTATTACTTGTCATTGCACACAGTGTTATATAAATTCCCTATATCTTCAGTCTTCCCACTTCTTTCTATTCATCTATAATACACTCTTCCTCCCATCTTCCTATCTATATAAAAGTTCCTGCCTTTCTAATCTCTATATCTATTTTCTACTATTTAGGTGTTTGTATTTACCTATCTTTGATATACTTCTAGTACATCCATCTGTAATTAGATAATTATATTAAACCTAAAGGCTCATTATCCCTAGATGAGATAGTGGAATTATCACTAACTATTTTTCCTATGAGAATATTTATATATCCTCAAATGCACTATAGTACTATTGAAAATTAACTACTCTCTAATTTAGCTGGTATAGATAAATGACTTTAACTACCTTCTAGAGTTCTTGATAAGCTTTAATAATAGATAGAAGACTAGCTATATAAGTTAATGCCACTCTAAAAGAAGTAGACAGTCCAAAACAGAATTAAGGATATAGTAGTATAACTGGAGCTATATAATCTATCTATTAAGGATATTATATTAGGATAACTCTATAGAAAGGCTAATAACAGCAGCTATATTAATAGTTAAAATAATAAGTTATATAATAAATTTCTGCAAAGCTTTGACAAGGTGGATACTGGAAACTCTTCCTTAGTTATTACTTCTCTATTTAGTAGTAGAAAGTCTAAAATAGAAATTTTAGCCTATCCCTCTCTACTGAATACACCTCTTTAGTTTATTCTAATAAATACTATTACGGCTTCGCACAGTCCTGATTACTAATTTAATATAGGAAGAACTAAGAAATTAGAAGCTAATAAGATAGCTAAAAAACTAAAGAAGGAAAAAGAAGCAGAGAAGAAAAAATAATAAATAATATAACTAGCTAAGTTAACTACATATTATCTATTTCTGCTTATATTAAAGAGATTCTATCTAAAAAATATAGCTATTAAGAAGATTATATAGAGCAGCCCTCTGCTAGCTTACCTAAAATAGTAGGAATCTAAACTAAATATAACATCTATAGGGATTATTCTTAAATATCTAAATATATATAATATCCTATAGGATATTTTCTACTGTCTGTTATATAGTATAATATTTCTTAAAGTAAAGATTTACTCCTTATTTTATAAATACTGTAATAGTACTGGTTAGACTATTAAAGCTAATGAGTATATATAGATTAAACTATTTAATAAAGAAGAGGAATGCTTATAAGTAGTAAAGAAGTTGCTTAAAGATTAGCTAGATCTTCTTATAAAAATTAAGGAAGAGTATTATAAGTAGATGACCAACTTCTACACAGCCTAATATAAGTAGGAAGTTAAGATTTTAAGCTAATTCCTTAATAATAATATTATAAAAGATATCTATAAATAGCAAGCAGATAAAGATATAAGAGATAATAAAGATAAAATTTAGATATTCTACTTCAGTGACTCTAAAATTATAGATAATTAAATAGTTCACCCCTTACTATAGAATTTATTAAGGGATGGTAATCTTATGCTTTAACTATCTAGCTATTTAACTACACTGGAAGAAGTAATAGCTAAGGTTAATAAAGTAATTAATAGTCTTAAGAAGCCTTAGACCTATAGAATAGTAAGAAAGAGGACTTTCTATAAGCTAACCCCTGATGAAGATAATAAGGATAATAGACTGAAAGTGGACTTACTAACTAATCTCTCTCTATATCTTAATTAGATTATAGATAGATATACTAAGTAGGATATTAGTAAGCCTAGAAAAGATAATGACCTATTAGAACAGTATAACATTCCAGCTTTAATAATAGTAAACTAGATGATATAGCCACTATCCTGCTAATATCTTAGCCTAATACTTAAAGTTACTAAAGATATAACTATCTTCTCTTAAGGAAAACCTGCGCACGCATTATAATATACCCTAGCTAAAGCTAGTAGATATACTATAGATGCAATATATATAGAAGATGCTATAAAGACTTTATAGTATATTAAATAGACTTATTTCACTACAGCTAATTAAATGAAGCTATTATCTAAAAATCTAGATAAATAGCCACTCTCTCTAGGTGTAAAGAAATACCTTATTAAAGCTCTCTTAGATATTAGAGCTATAGCTAAGATGCACCCTATCTTTATTAAATAAAAGGTTTTTCTAATACTTTCTATAGATTTAGCTTGTAATTCCACCCTCTACTTATCTCTATTAGTTTTTCCTAGTCTCTAATATTCTAATTATATATATTGATTAATTAGTTATCCCTAAGCTAAAGGCTTTTCTTTTTCTCTTTTTTCTTTCTTAAAGGAGGGGATATTATTATATATCTATTAATACTTACCTAGTGCATCATATAATACTTACACTCTAGGTTACTTAGCATAGCTAGAATACTTAGAGGAATACAACTATCTTCCCCACGATTCGGCATAGCCATAGAAACGACCATACCATCTAGTAATTATTCTTTAAGATATTTAAAGGATTTAATTTTATTATTTAAATATTTATTAAAGCTAGTTTCCCTACTATAATTATAATTATTATTTAGCTGTTTATTACTATAATATATATAAATTTTATAAGAAAGACCTTAGTTCTATTAAAAAATTTTATAGAGATATAGATAATTTAATATTTAATTTAGGGCTAATAGCCTAATAGTAATACTAAAGCTTTCTAAGATTTATTAACTCTCTATTCTATATTCCTCTAGTAATAATTATTAAATTAATATTATTATTTTAGATTAGTATATCTATCTTAGTATATATTTTAATTATAGTCTAGAGAAGTAAGGGAATTATAACTAGAGGTAATATAATTAGACCTTAAGTATATTAGATAATTAGGATTATTAATATAATTAAGGTTATAATCTTAATTAGTACTATATTTTATAATATAAGATTATATAGCTTATAGATAGTAACTATAAAATCTATTTTATAATAAATCTTAAGTAGTCTATTAGAGTACTAGATAATAAGGGGATATATTTATATTTAGATTTATAAATTTATTAAACTAATTTATTTATTTTTATTAAGAATTACTATAAAGTCTATTATTATTATTACCTTATCTAGCTTATTAATATAATTATATAATAGTATCTCTAAATTATACTAAGTATAAAATATAAAAGAAAATTTAGTATTTCTTTTACTATACTATTTAGCTAAGGAGATTATTAATATTATATATAATAATAATAGTTATGTAGTAATAATATCTATAATTATATAAATTATATTATTAAGTTATTAATAGGTCTAGCTAAGTAGTAGTCTAATTTTTTTTAGTACTAAGTACTAGTCCTTAATATTTATAATATATATAAGACTTCTTTAAGTAATATTATTAAACTATAAATTTTAGTATTATACTGCCTTACTATAGAAGTAAATATCTAGATTTTAATTAATTTTAATAATAAATCTAGATTATTTAATTATCTTAAGTTAATTTATAAATACTACTATAGTGTAATAGAATATTTTATTATTTTTTTTATAAATCTTATCTCTATTCTAAGAATAAGATATATTAGGATAAAAAAATTCTATATTAGCTAGTTACTAATTACCTCTATTTAATCTATTCTAATTAGTATAGTTAACTGTTTTATAAAAATATCTTATATTACTAGTATAATAATAGTATAATATATAATTATTATTACTAGAACTATTTAAATTATAGTTATTATTTTAATTCTATTATCTAGATATATAATAATTTTAAAGTTTTAATAATAATAGCTATATCTTAATTATAATAATTATTATCCTCTTTTAAATAATATTAATTATTAGCTATATTATTATTAGTATTTTTATTAGTCTTTTAATTAATATTATTCTAATAGTTAGTTATAAACTATATATCAATCAATATTTAGATTAAAGCTAATATAATATTCTAAATTATTATATTAACTTATTCTTATTAGACTTTTATAAATATTAAGTTTTAATTATTTAGATTATTTAGGCTTATTTCTTACAGTCCTATTCTATATCCTTTAATATAGACTTAATTTGAATATTAAAAAATTATACTAGATAATTAAATTTATTTAAGGGTATTAGTAACTACTATAGTTAAATAATTTCTTAAATAAACTAAAGCTCTCTAGGATAATTAGTAATATCTATTATATTATAATAATTATATTTAATAATATAACTAAATAATAAAAAAACTATTTAATAAACTCTAAGACTATATCTTACTAATCCCTAAATATTCTATATTCTATAAAAAAGATACTCTTTTTACTATATCTAAACTAAAAAAATTAGAGGATATAAAGTAGAGTAATAAATTTAATAATTAATTAGATTTTATAATAACTCTAGACTTTAAGAATTAAATTAGATAGCTTAATCTTAGATTATCTTTTAAAGAATATAATTTATATAGAGAATTATTATCTTTAAAAAAATTAGAAAAAATATATTTACTTATTCTTAATTCTCTAGAATCTATAAGATCTTTAAAGTTTTTATATAGTATAGTATAAAGTTTATTATTAATTATTATAATAAGTTAAGTTAATATTTTAATATTAAGATCTTTTACTATTCTATATCTAGATTTGTTAAACTACCAAGTCTACTATAGCTAGTTTATTATTTTAATAATTTTTTTATTAATCTTAATACTTTAGGATATTATATAATAGAAAATAATTAGTCTAATAAGTTAATAATATAAAAATAATTAGTTTAATATATATTAATAATTATTTAATAAATCTAATAATAATTTAATAACTCATAAAAGATAGAAATAGTAAAAATAATATAAAATTTAATAAAAAACTAAACTTTTAAAGCTACTAATAGATATAGATAGCTAGAGGTAGAAGTATAAAATTTAGAAAAGTATAAGAAGTAATAATACCTAAATAATTTAATAAATAGAAGATTAAAAGATAATAAAATTAACAAAATTAATAATTTTAATAAAATCTTAATAAGATTAGATATTTAATAATAAATATTTAAATAAATTAAGTTTATTAAGTAATATAGCTAGATACTTAAATTATAGTATAATTAACTTCTCTATTAGAAAAGTGGTAAAAAGTAATAAAAATCCTTGTCTTCCTAATCTGTTAGATGAGGGGTCTATATATGTCTTCATTATAAATTATTTATAATACATTACACTTGCAGCAGTGATTCAAAAACAAGTCAAGGGCATGAAAACAGATAACTACAAGCAGAAGGGTAATGTGGAATATTCCAAAAGCAGAACAGGGCATAAGGGAATGTCATCTAGGCTGCAACTAATCTATTACATATCTTCCCCTGCAGTACAGCATCGCCATCATAGAGCTCCCACCAAGGATAGTTGATTCTTCTAAGTTATGGAGCTAATAGAATGGATAAGCCATATTTATAGGCTGAATCATAGCATATAATTATTAGAGTCTTTAGAGATATAATAATAAGGCAAGCATAGCCTTGTGGTGCTCCCAATATTAGAAGTTTTAGGAACCTTATTAAAAGGATAAGTAAATATATTAAAACATAGATACTAGATAATATATACACTTTGTTCGAGCCACAGATGAATATATTTAAGGTGATCTAACAACTCATATGGGCATATATAGCCTGAAAGTTAATAATGTACAGGAACTTATGGGGGATGACTGCTATCAACACAATGAGGTGTAAAGGGGAGAGTGACAACTAAACAACGTGGCCTTATTCCTTGTACATCTCAGCTCCTTAAGAGCCTAACTAACCAGTCGCCTATCCCAAGTTAGTAACATAATTACTTAGCTTCTACAGAATATATGTGAAGTCAATGCTTACACCATCCTCCTACTACAGGGAACACACCACAGTGGATTAAAATCATAATGGTAAACACAAAGCCTAACTGGTCTGACATGGAGCTGACCCGTCAATCCTTCTATTAGGCTCAAACACCCCAGCAGCGGCGAGCAAATGAGAAATATGCGAAGCATGAGGCTGCAAAACGAGGCAAAGGGCAGACCACAGCAAAACCAAAACAGAATGCAAAGTCCCCAGTGTCCACTGGATGGCTGGGTATGTACCACACAGCAACTGGAAGCCATCTACAGGCATGATCAAATAGCTAAGACATCATAGTTATTCTCGCATTTGTTGTATGCGGGGGAATTGCATTCGAACTTCTGAGAGTCATTCCAGCGATATGGTCAGCTGCAACTGCGATGTTCGGCCGCCTCATCGCCTAGGTAGCCACCCCTGGCGGTGCGATCACATCAAGCTTGTAAAAACCGAGTGCATACCTTCCTGAAGCATGTCACCCATTTTTCAACTTTAATGTTTTCCAACATTTCGAAGCCACGCAAGATTTACTGCCGTTGAAGGTTCGTCTTAGAACGAATATCAAGCAGAGACAATAAGCCAAAATGATACTCTCATACGTATGGGGTCAGAGACTTTTGAATATCTCTCACACGCATATTACATTCGTGCTGCTCCTTCCAAATGGCTCCATGCCTCCGAACCATAGTCTCCAGGCTGTTAGACCATCAAAGACAAACAATGGTCAATGATCCATGCGTCATCACTGGCAGATGCCACTGTTCAATGAAAGTAACTAGGATAGGAAATCCTCCTCTCCCAAGGTCTGCGCCGCACTGTTGCTCCCGCATTTGGGGAAGGTCGCAGATAATCACGTCCCGCGGGTACCATCCTTTTCAGTTTGAGTTGTATCCTGTAATACCTTGGCAGTCGGATGTCCCCTCACTCTGGCCTTCTTGCTTTTCCTTTTCTTCCTGACAGGTGTACCATCCACAGGTATGCCTTCCGGGTGAATTCGCTCCGATGCTCGCTGCAACTCCAACCGTACTTTCTCTACTTGTCGCATCGCTCTCACCATCTCTGCATCATCCTCAACGGTTGCGACTTGGCTAAGCGTGGAACTCTCAGGGTTTCGATCTCCACCCTCCAAGGTAAGGAGCCCAAGGCCACTGGAATCAACCTGGAGGAGAGTACGCTTGCTTTTTTCATGGTCACCTTTCCGCAAAACGGACTCATCCAGTCCAATGGTTTCGTCAGCAATGACACTATGTTTTTTGGGGTGTTGTCCTCTGACGTGTGGAGTTTTGCTGCCCGAGAGTGAAGCCGCTCGTTGGTCTCCAAAGGTGCTCAAATCAAGGTTAATTATGGGGATAGAGTCGACATCCAAGTCACCGTTGGGTGAGATGCTGTGGTCTCGATCCAACGCACCAGAAGGACGATCTTCGGCAATGATATAGAAGGGATCCTCTCTGTTGCGTTCTTGGCGCTCGACCCTCCGCTTAATGGCGGCAGATACGTCATTTGCTCGACTGTCTGGAACCTGATATGATGAATCTAGATATAGCTCGACCGTAGCAGACTCAATGGGCAAGCCATGATAATTGGATGCGCCTGGGACATGGTAAAACTGTTGAGATGGATGCTGGCTGTCAATACCGGGGTTCCAGTCTAAATCGCCGAGAAGTGCCGAGAAATCTTGATTGAAAGCTTCGTTCAGAATAAGATGCCCTGGGAAAGGGACCTTTCTCTGAGCACCGATAGCGACTGGGTTGAGTTCCAACCCAGAGAACAGTCCGGGCATTATGGATGATAACAGAAAAGGCATTGCTTCCGAACCGTGGCGTTCCGTCACTAAAGCATCAGCTGCCAAGCGCACCATTTCAAGAAATTCAATGGCTCTTT
Source organism: Aspergillus quadricinctus (assembly GCA_022814375.1). Lineage (NCBI taxonomy): Eukaryota > Fungi > Ascomycota > Eurotiomycetes > Eurotiales > Aspergillaceae > Aspergillus > Aspergillus quadricinctus. The sequence goes on from JAKLNT010000089.1 coordinate 20,876, forward strand.
CCTGCACATCCAGATCAGGATGAACAGCCAGGGATTCGAGGAACTTGATAACTTGCGCAAACAACAGTGATATCTCGCACACCGTTGCCGTGTTCCAATCTTGGCTTGGGTCATTGGCCACTTGTATGAGCACCTTAGGAACTGCCTGAACGTAGAGGGACAATGCCTTAGCTGGAAGTGACATGTTTGACATGTCGATCAGTGACTGGAGCGTTCGACGAGGGGTAGAAAGACAGCCCGAATATTCGCCCACTACCCAAGCTAGGGACCCGAGGGCGTGGCCATCGGTATGAGGTTGAAGGAACAATGCATGGCGGTTCTCAACAGAAATCAGATGTTCTGCCGCTCTTGTGGCCTGCAGTCGGACACCTCTGACGCGGACAGCGATATTGCGTATTTCCGAACAGATTCGGGACATTATGTCATCTCCACTATCGTCTTCAAGCGAACGAACAGCTCGCAGAAAACGAGGTTGCTTAGCTTGCCGTGGGAGGAGTTTCATCAATTCGACCAAAAGATCGACGTACCATTCAAAGTCGTACAAATCTGAATAGTTGTTGAAGGAGCATATGTCAAGTATCCGATGCATCACGTCAATCCTATAGCTCACAGGCAAAGTAATGGGTCCTTTTTGATTGTTCAAGTTCTCTGTTGCTGCGGAATGTCTCGATTCAACGGAGTCAATTGTCGTAGCATCTTGAAGCTGCTTCAGTAACCGATCGATGACGGACTGGAGCGTGTCGCTTGTGACCATTCTGGCCGCAAGCTCTAGGGCTTGGATTCGTATCGAAATATCGGCATCCTCCAAACAATCCATGATGACGTCGCAGTGAACTGATACTAAGGCAGGATGAGAGAGCAGGATTCGATTGAACGCCAGTAACGCGACATATTTCACTTCAACTATTTTTTAGTATCCACCACTCAGTATTCAAGAAAAAAAGACTTACGGTTTGGGTCGGAATTTGCGACAATCATGCCTCGAAGTTTCCCGACACAGAGGCTCGCAACTTCATCCCTCTCTTCAAGTGCTTCGTCGCCATCGAGTATGCCCCCTTGAATGACGCCATTGATGCATTCATACAGCAACGACATGGCGGTCGTCGTTTCAATTATGTTCATCAGAGGTCCAGTGAGTTTTCGAATTAGTCTAGGTTCTAGGGGTGTCAAGGTCGCAAACTAGCCTGGTCAGAAGTGTATATCCTGCGAAAAGGGAAGACAATACCAGCTTGATTATCTTGATAGCCATCCAATTATTTCCCCCATCGACTAATAATTCAAAGAGCCTCGGGGCAAGCGGAAGAAAATCACGCGGCCTCCTCCAACCAAGCTCACATATGACGTTGATCACGGCCGTAGTTACACTACTTTCCTCTTCATCGTCCATGAGGCGCTCCCTTAGTTTCGGCCAGGCAAACTTGAGTGCCTCGGGATAAACCAAAGCAAGTCTGTAGAGACACACAACTGCCTTTTTGCGCACAACACCGCGCGAGTGTGAAAGTCGAGATAGAACATCAGGGAGCAATGACATAGCAAGCGAATGAGTGATAATGTGCGGTAACGTGGTCAGAGGTAAGGACAGGCTCGGAGTACTTGACGATATGAGGTCCTATTCCAATGTCAGAGGAAGTTTTTAGAAAGGCAGTCGGGACTTCAAAAGACCTTCTTCAATAGATTAGTTGCCAGCATCAAGACGTCAGTATCGGGTCTAAAGCTTTGAACTGCCCCAAGGTAGCCAGCTCTCTTCTGCAGATATCTCGAAGATGACATGACTTCCAGGACATGAAATGATGCCCATGACATATCATAACCAAACATCTCCAGATAAACTATTTTCAAGAGTGCCGTTGCTTTCTTATCTGGAATACGTTAGCATACCACTTGCCGTATGTTAAAGGCGAATATGATGAAAATTGGGAGGTGCATACCCATATCTTGGGATTTGATCTCAGCCCTACATTCTCGAAGACTATCTTGTATAAATTCATCCTCTGCTCCTTTATGATTCCTTAGACCTTTGATCAGGTCGTAAAGTGATTTCTCGAACCTAGTCACTTCTAATCAGCGGAAAGTTACATCAGCTCAGCAATCAACCCTACATTTTTTAATGATTTGAATGAAGGTATATGATGCGACTCTTGGTCTCATAATAGATCAGGTAGATATGCCATGTGGCTTCAAAAGGTCGCAGACGACTGAGTATAAATATAGGAAAATCACCAGATTAATTCTCAAAATATGCCGCGATTCTAATATCCCCGGGATATTTGTCGTGTGGGGTATGTGAAGATAAACTACTACGATGGATGGTTAAAGTCACGGGAGTCCCTGAATTGCTACTTGCTAGTATGGAATCTACGTACTCCATATTTTAGCTTTATAACGTCACATTGATAGCACAGATCCGCCCTAGACAGATAATTTTTCCTGACTTCTGTGGGATTCACACAAATACAGTTCCTGTTTTGGGTTCCCATACAGACATTCATTTTAATTGAACAATAGAGCTGGGTCGAATGTTTGCCAAATCATGGGTGGTACAGCTCCAGAACTCCATGCTGTTCATGGCTCAGATTTGCTCTCTAGCCTTCATCTATCACAGCAGGCACCGTTGATCCTTGGCCGACGCCTTACGTCGGAGCCCGATGCGAAGTCCACCTTCATATTCTCGCCGGAGAAGTTTGAGGAGTATAGAGAGATCGAACAGCTCTTACTGGCTTGTTTACAGACTGGAGATGACAGATCAGCACTATGCTGCCTCAGTCAACTCGAACAGCGCTTCGGGGCTTCAAACGAGAGGGTCCTTGGGCTACGTGGCATATACGAGGAGGCCATTGCAGAGGATCGATCTTCCCTGGAATCCTGCTTACGCAAATATGACACCTTGCTGCTGGAGAATCCGGCGAACATGGTCTGTTAAGACTGTTATGATCTTATTAACCAGAGTTTACCCGCTGATTCATGATAGCCTGTTTTAAAGCGACGTGTTGCCCTTTTGCGGGCATTGTCTCGGCACACAGATGCTATACACAGTCTAATAGATCTGTTGAAGGCTGCCCCTACGGATGCAGAGGCTTGGTGTGAGCTCTCAGATTTATATAAGTCTCAAGGAATGGGCCTCCAGGCAATATTCTGCCTTGAGGAAGCATTATTGATTGCACCAAACGCGTGGAATGTAACTACTTCAGAAAACATCACCGTCAACCAGTAAAGAGACTAACGATTCTTTCGCTGTTCCGGACCAGATTCATGCTCATCTCGGCGAGCTGCAATATCTTTTTGCTGGGTCTTCTGACCCAGAGCAATCATATCACCTATTGCGGGGGTCGATCCGTTCTTTCAGCAGAAGTATCGAACTTTGCGATGACTATCTGAGGGGGTTTTATGGCTTGGCTTCAGTGAGTGCTATCATCGTTCCCCCTGCAACACGGCTTTTGCCATAAAACTAATCTAAATATCGAAGGCCTCTGCAACCTTGCTGAAAGGTGAAAAGTATCGAACTTATTTGCAGGATTCTTCATTGTCGCAAGCGGACGATTCCATCTCGGTAGTGTTTGTCCAGGAGCTGAATGCCTTTGCCAAAACTAGGATCGAGGGCATTGTGAAAGAACGGTCCAAGGGGCGCATTCATTCTGAATACAGCCAAGGCGAGCTCATCGCAGCGAAGGAGCTTCTCAATCTTCTCAATGCATCGGGCTAGGACCATTTTCCATCGCTGATTTATTGACTTTTCTGTATCATCTGTCCTTATAATTGAGTGTGTCTCGTGCTGGTTCTGGAACTACTCTCTCATTATTTATCCGATTACGTCCAAGGCTTGTTCTCTCAGTGTGTAAAGAGGCTTTCAACTGAATATCATGGAACCTTGCAGTAGCTAGGTGAAGGACAAGTCAATCTTTCAAACATGATTGAATAACCAGTTTACATGGACTAATCGAAGCACAGTATCTAGCCAGATACGATGTATCATGTATAACTTCCGGGCTTTTTCAAAGTTCTGGTGGATCTAGCATGGATGCATGGAGAATAAGACAGTTTTGAGGAACTTTATTATTACTGAACAGCTGAGCCATAATATCTCTTGATGCCAATCCATGGCTCACTTCATACTTCCACGCTATTGCCACATGGCAGCTACTGTATATCCGTACTTAGATATGTGTACCCATGCTCGGATATGATGACTATGATTGAGATATGTGTCTTCGAAATCTATACATGGAATATCGTTACTGATGCTTGAAATGTGCTACCAGGCTTTTACATATTTCAAAGATAGCATGGATACACCGTATATTCGCCATGTTCTCAACACACAGTTGTCCTGAAAGGTACATATTCTCATTAGGAGCATATCGATTTTTTGTACTCCGTAGTACCAACCTTATACAGTATAGGCATGGCCTACTTACGTCATGGTCCTAGGTAGGTGAAAGATGTACACAGAATAGTTATCTTCTGTGTCGTCACTCTTTTTCAAACTTTGGATTATTCCGATGACAGTGTCTGGGGTCAATGTTCATGTTCTTACCTTAGGTTAGAGATTTCCTATTCTTATCCGGATCATCTACCTCAGGCTCATACGGTAAAGAAGTAATTTACCTTAGGTTTCGGTTCTTTTCCAACTCGAAGGCCACTTATTGGCCAATCAAGGGAGACTGAAGGGCTAGGCCTGTACGAGTCTCATCTAGAAACCTGAAGGCTGAATTTATCATGTCAGTAGAAAATAAATTCCTCAATTGGGCAGCCAGGCGGCACAAGGTATTGCAGGGTGCCTGAGAGGGTATGAATTAAAATTTGCCAGCTCAGTGCCTAACGAGACTGCGAACAAAACATAGATACCTTGAAGAAAAAAGTAAATTTCCGTCCTCGGTATAACTCAAATGCCCAAACTCCGCCTCAAACATATCTGGTCAGGCACCTTCCCACATTTGGGTTCTCTTCTCCTGGTGTCGTCGCCAATCTCCCAACCACTGTACTGGCTTAAATTCTTCTATTCTTTCCCACCGTGATCAGACACATATCGGAAATTGAGCCATAGCTACGATCTGGAAGAGATTCCTACTATCTTTCAGCAAGATTCTGCTAGACTGCGTATTATCGCCAAACTTGGGAACTGTGTTTCAACAATGAGTGCCACTTTATTTCAGAAATTGAAGAACCACTGAATGGGATATGAATCATCAGCACCGCCTTTTTCTTGGACGTGCTCACTAACTCACTCTCCGAACACTTTCAAAGGGTCTCTTCGACCCGAGTTTGATCGCTATTCTGGATGGTCATATTTATGTCGCTCGGAACCAACTCCAAGAATAACGTCTCCATATTCACTTCTTGAAATCTATTACAATCCAATACTTTCTCAAAACGTTATTGACTGATATCTATGACGTATGTTCTGACGGCTCGCCCCAAGAGCAGCGGAGCGCTGTTATTTTGACTAACTCAATATACATAAGCAGGTTCAACATTACCATTGACCCTAGTCGACACGGCTCGGACTCATCTTTATCTGACGAGGAAGACTCGTCAGGAGTTCAAGTTTCGCCGCCCTCTGAGTCTGGAAGCCATGAATATCATGACCCATATGATGAGTGGGCTCACTTACCATATCCGGACGAACTGAAGCCATCTGATTCGGCGTCCCGGCCTAGAGCGTCAAATCGCACGCGAAGCCGCAATCCGACCCATGGCTCATCATCAGGTCCGAGCCGCCGTCACTCTGCGAGACGTCATGTTATGCCAGAACGGGAGTCGTTTGTCCGTCGATCCCGCCGTCAGCCTTCCCCTGACTCCCCAGAGAGTGTGGATTCCGCTGAGGAATATGCGAGTCCGTATGGTCGAACATCCCACGAGAGAAGGCTTTGGCCGCCCATGGCCCATGGCTCAAACTACGCACATAGCACATCACCGGTGCCATCCTATGTGTATCCGAACAGCGGCATATCGCCCGGAGCTTTTACGCATTCTGGTCTTCACCCGCCGTCAGATCAACTGGTTAGACTGGGTCACAATCATCAGGCGGGTCATTCGGCAGCTTACAGCCATCCTATCTACGGGTACGGGCCTCAATATCAACATCCTCACGGGGCCCCATTGCCGGCCTTCTTCATGCACGAGCATCATCCTGGTCACCACATGCCGCAAGTACACCCTTCTAGCCAAGGAAGAAGTGACGGGCATAGCCCACCACAGCAATCAATATCACATGCAGTTCCACCACATGGCCCATCACACTATGGTGGAACACCCTTAGGCCCCCATGAACTTATTCCATACGGGCCAGGAGGTTATTACCCGTTCAGAGAACCCTACGCGATGGTGCCCGGAATGGTACCCCCGCCATATCTCAACACCTACCCCCGCGTACCATCTCCCAGCCAGGGAGAATCAAGTCCATCTCCAGTTCCTGCGCCGGCGGAAATGGCTAAGGATGAGGCAATTGCAAGACTAGAGAAGTTGATCCTAGAGGAGAGGACGGAACGCGAAGCGAAAGAAGCGCGAGAGGCTGCGATTCGAGCTGCAGCTGAAAAGGAAGCTGCCGAGCAAGCCGCCCGAGAAGAGCGCGCTGCGCGTGAAAAGAAACTCGTCGAGGAAGCCGCCGCTGCCGCTAGAGCGGAGGCGGAACAGAAAGCTGCCGAAGAGGCTGCAAAAATGAAGAAGGAGGCTGAAGAGGCCGCCGCGGCCGCTAAAGCGGAGGCGGAACAGAAGGCTGCCGAGGAGGCTGCGAAAGCGAAGAAGGAGGCCGAAGAAGCCGTTGCAGCCGCTACAGCCGCAGCCAAAGGCCCAGAAAAAAAGAAACCTATCAAATTCAAAGATGCCGTGGGGAGGAAGTTTAGCTTCCCTTTTGATTTGTGCTGCACATGGCAGGTATGATCCCCTCTTGGCTTTCCGCGAATGCTTCTTTTTTTCTAAACCCAAGTGTTTAGGGAATGGAAGAACTCATACGGCAGGCTTTCCTCCACATTGAGGTAATCGGGCCTCATGTTGCAGAAGGCCATTATGATCTAGTGGGGCCAAATGGTGATATCATACTCCCACAGGTCTGGGAAACCGTCATTGAACCGGACTGGACCATTACCATGCATATGTGGCCCATACCAGAGAAGCCGAAGAGTCCTGATCCTGCAGAGGGGGGTACTGCCCCGGAAACACAAGCACTTACGGATACCGTGCCAGGATCTGCTGATAGCGCAGTTGTTGCTGCTTCCGATGATTCGAAGAAAAAGTCCGAGCCGGCAGCAGGTATGTTCAGATTTCTTTTTCATAATAACTCTTATGTTAGTCTTGCCTGGGCTCTCCTTTCGGTTTCTTTCTCCTTTGTCTTTTTCTTTTCCTCTTTTTTGGGTTGCTCGGAGAATTTATTCGAATTTCCTACAATGGCGCGTTTATTCTCTCCAGGTATTAACCTAGCATTCGATCTTAGGTACAAAGAAGCCCCGTGCGAAGGGGCCCGACCCCGGCGCTTTTGCCATGTGGATGGTTGGTAGCAATCGTTTGAGGTTAAACAAGGCTTTAAAAGCGGGAAAAAAGCCTAAAGCATTCCAACATCACGGCAGCTCTTGCCGTGTTATGTGATAGGGTCGTATACTGAGCGGTTGGCTGGTAGCTGTCTCTGGCTATATGCATTCACAGTTGGAGCAGAACAGACTCACTGATTTGATCATAGTCATGGCTCGTTCTCTGCGAATTTGTGCACGTCGGGATTTCGTCTGCCAGGCAGCCCAAGCCATACCGGGATACAGGCTTGCTCTATCATGGACTGCTTTGGAGGGGCATGGCTTTTCCTCTCGACAAGCTCGGGATTGGTTTCTCATGCCTCGGTGATTGGAGTTGGTAGTCTTTTTATCTTATGTTGAGTTATGTAAAGATCAAGCATTTGGATTATGGTTTACGGTGACATTTCATACTTTCCTGGCCATGGGGGTGGATGTCCCTGGAATAATCTCTGTCTGTATCCGTGGGGAATGTGCACTGGATTATGTGCACTGGAGTTTTTTATATACCCATAGAGCATGATTGTCAACTTTTTTTAAGACTATACTTCAATCTACCACTGTTCCATTGACATCAGACTCTTTCAGTTACAAAACTGGCTATACAATTATCACAAGCTCCTAGCAAAAATGGTGTAGAGCTTCCGTTCCAGGACACTTACTGTAGATCTCCCTGTTAGAATTGATGCACAAAGTCATGTCTACTAGGTTATGACAGGCAGTCACTAATAGAAAAACGAGTAAGGACATAAGGACAATGTATAGCCATATGAGACCCTTTCACAATCAGGTATCATGAAAGTTGGATGGACTTATATCATTTTGGTAACAAAGGCTTCCACTTGATTTCTGGATTTATGTCATCATCAAGTAGGTCCTTGGTGATGTCTGTATGACTTTCAAATCCGCGAGAGGCCCAGGATCCAAAGCTTAAAGAGTCTTGATTACCTGGGCCCCTGCGTTCAGCAGGTGAAGTTCTAATTGCGCCGTTCACATCGAACCTTGGAGCATCAAGTTGATTACTTGGCTGCGACGCAACGCTGTCCAGTGCCTTCATACTGGACTGTGGTCCAGCTTGGTCGGACAAGGCATTATGATCGTTGCTTAGAGCAACAGGCTTCCGAGGTACTGGTGGTGCTTTTTTGGGCCCATCTGCTCTGGAACATCGCTTGTCAGTGTCTTGAGTGAAATCTGACGAATTCGCCGCTCCCCTCCCACGTGGGGGCAATGGGGGCTTGTATGTGATGGAATCTACGTTATCCACCACGGCTTTTTGACCGTCTGTCAATCTTCTGGCGGGTACCCAATCAGTGGCATTACCTGAAGAAAATGGGTTGGACTCGCGATTCATGTTCAGTGACCACCCACTTGAAGGGGGCCGTACAATTGATTTCACTGGCGCACCTGACCCGTATAAATGTTAGAGTAGTCAACCACGAAGATATTCCCCAGGAACCAATCCAAGGGTTAAGAAGTCATACCATTATCCAACCACCATCTCTGATCGTCTGAGCTGGCTGGTGGAAGGCCAAGTGTAAGCAAATCCAGTTCGGCTGACTCTCTCTCATGCATTTTTGCCTGGTTCCTTGACCTCGCCGAGAAGTCGGATGCATCACCTATCTCCTTTGCATAGATCATGCTCCTGATATTTCCCTTTAGGTGATCATCAACAATATTAATGTCACAAGAGAAAAGGGCCCACACAGGACGATGATCCGAACACTGTAAACAGGCAGAGTCATAATGCATCTGATGGAGATTTGATCCTTTCCACAGAATTCTATCGCACCATGCAGGAATGCGAGACTTTTCCCTGCTGAGTATTAGTCTCTCGAATTAAAGAGACTGCGCCGAAGAAAGAGTGTATTATCTTACGATGTGTCGTAATAATTTGTGCCAACGTCGTACTTATAAGTCGGTGGAAATCCTATGAGCCCCTCGCTGTAGAATTGGAACACATTGCCCGCCATCATTTGCAGATTTAGCTTCAGCTCGAATTAGCGCATAGATCCTCCCTTGAGGGAATCACAGTACCTGATCATTGTCATGCAGCTTCTGATAGTTCTGTTGCGTTGCAAGGTCTCTGACGATCTGATTACTGAGACCTATTCGGTAGTTGAAATCGCCAAGCCAGATGATAGTGTCATGATCATCAATCGTTCTGTTTTTCTGGAACCTAAGACCTCGGCAGATAGTCTCATAGTCCTTATTTCTCTCTTCATAGTTCGCGAATCCAGCTGCAAGGTGAGCAGTCACGAAGCATATTCGAGTCTTTGAATATTCGAAACGGATAGCACAGCCTCCCTTGTTGCCGCTGATCCCAGACAGACCCGTCTTTCTAAACGTTAGATACACATCACGAGCAAGACTTTGTTGCACTTGGACACTCACTTTCCTGACACTGCCTTCAACATTTTTGATGTCTCTGAGTATATCTTCTTTCACAAAGATCATAAGAGCCGCTCCAACCAGCTGGCCGCTCCTCAAAAGAACGTACTTTGAACTCCCCATCTTCTCCGCACGATTGTTAAGACAATTTCTGACAGCGGCCTCCCACACTTTGCGAGGAGTGGGATCGGTCGACATGATTTGTTGTGGATTTAGCGCAACAATCTCTTGAAAACCAACGGCAAAGATGCTTGGATTCTCGCTCCCCTGATCGGGGAGAGGAAAGAGCCAGGGTGTTAAATCATTGTCAGGGCCCTCACGGCGTCCATTCACGTTGAATGTTCCAGTCCAGATCAGGACCGATTCCTTGTAAGAATATTCGGATGCTCGTTGAGCCAGTTTCTCGGAGACTATATCATTTATCGGATCGAAGAGCTGTACTGGGGCTTGGTTTGTTAGCCGTCCTAGTAGTAAATCTATCGTCCTTTGTCGAGCTCTGTCGGAGAAGTTGTTCACGTATAGCCGTGTGGCAGTCTTACGTGCATCTGCAAGGGCACCAGCAAGAGACATTTTTCCATGTCGCGTGAACGAGCTTTTCAGGGCACCAGTACCAGCGTAGATTCGCGACAAAGCATCCCCGTTGTCAGCCCAAAGGGTTGAGTGTCTGAGCCGAAGTTCGGGATCAACGTGAGCTTTCTGTTGATGAAAGAATGATTCAAGGGCCATCATGCTAATGATCGTCTGTACAAGGTTGGTTCTGTCAAGGCAATCTAGACAATTCGTCCGAAAAATGCCTTCTTGCTGCAGAACGACAGAGGAGGCTTTTGCCTCGCTACCATAGGAAGTGCTCTCTGATAAGAAGTATCCAAAACCATCCACAGAATGCAAAATAATATCCTTGATCTGATCGCTAGCTCCATAACCTAGCGGACCGCGGGCCTCCGCATGAAAATCGAATTCCGTCATGTGAAGTAACATATGGTCGGAGGAGGCATGAGCGTTAGCCTTCTGGTTAAGTGGACTTCTGCTGACCAATTCTTGAAACCTCGTTGAAAGCTCGACTTCTCCGGGTTTCAGAGCGCTTAGCAGATTAACGATATGTACAGCCCCGTATCGCGCTTCAAGACTTTTGAAGTGTTTGTCGAACGCATGTTGGGTTGCCTCGCGCGACCTGATTACCTCAATCTTCTGCTGGCCAGGGAAGAAGCCAGGTGCTTGTTCCCAAAAAATGGGCACAGAACCACGGATCTGGACGTAGGAGAAAGTGATGCCATGGGAGATCCACACAACAGTTTCCGTTTCGACGAAATTGGCAACGTTTCCGTCATCGTCAATGCCCCTAGAGTTGAACCTCGTACCTGCCCGCCGAGATGACTGGCGTGATATAACAGTCAACGTTGATGGAGAGTGCGTTGGTGCTTGCGAAACTATCGGTCTAGGAGTAGGAATGGTCAAAGTGCTACAGAATCCTCGGATTACACATGTCAACATTCCAGACATGTCGAGGTGCAGCTTCTCAGAGGGAGACAAGCGGCTTCTGAGGAGAAGAAGAGGGTTAATCATGTATGAGTTCCATAGCATGTCCTCATCTAAAGAGCCCATGTCGAACGCATCAGCTTTGTCGGAGCTGACAATATGTCAGCAACTACTGTATATCTATGGGTTAAGCATTTCTATCGGCTTACCGGTTCTGCAGCCGATCGGTGAGATCGAAATCGAGACTATAGTAGAAACTGCCATCACTCAAGAGCTTCTTCAACGCTAAGAATGGGTGATCAGTGACAATTTCTTTATTCTCACCCCGGCTGAGTTCTTCAACGGCAAACTCGGACTCGGACTCATAGTAAAGGCCGTCTTCATAGCTTGAATGATTGAGGCAAACTGCTTTGGTCAGACCAAATAAGATCAGCGAGGGAATGGGAGCAATTACAGAAGTGCACATTGTCGATTCTCCATACAGTTTCGCCAGGCCTCACTGTTGCGGCCTTAGAGGCACCAGTCACCACGCATAAGAACACATCTCCGTCCAGAGCGATTAAACCAAGCGTACCGTGCCCGTCGCCTAGACAGCGGTAATCTGTTAAGTCCACGGAAGACAAACTGGAAAATTCAACCAAGCAATGGATCGTGCCATGTTCGTTCTTTCCGGTACTGTGGTTCTCTTCTGCTGCGACGGGTTTAAAGATCAAAGCACTGTCGGTAGTGGCCAGAATCAGAGTACGTTGAGGGTAGTCCCGGCAGAATACCCGCAAAATATGCATTCTTCGAATGAAATATCAGATAATTTGATTCTCATGATGGTATGTAGAGAATTTCTTGAAAGGATCAATCTCACAGCTCAGACCCAGTTCTCAAAGGGGCTGACTCAATGATTTAAGTGATTAACAGCACATTATAGTGCTTGGGCATTAGTTAGGTAAAAGAGTGAGTATCAGTATTTGGAGATAATGTATTCTAGTTGAGTGTTATTGTGATGATTATCGGAGGCTATTAGGATTTTGGAGCAATAATAACTTAATAAGGTCATCGCCAAGGCCCTAAGAAGAAACCATACATAGGAGTACATACCTTACGCTGTCAGAGTGTAGACTAAGGTACTATTGCTCTTACTATTACGGAGTACTACATACCTAGATAGGAGATACATAGTGTATGGAACATGTCATTTGTATGGACTACTATGGATTATTATTATCTAGCTACATAGATATCAATCCTATGAGGCATATCAAAGAGGGTATCCATGGAAATAAGCATAATTTACTACCTTACTCGGGCGGGTACCGACTACAATGGCAAAGAAAATATTTTTTCCACTCCTATCATCAAGTGCAACAAGAAAAGATGCCTGCAACGACTACCCATTAGATACCCTTGGCGCACTCTTGGTTTTCTTTCCGTCCTCTCTCTTTCGATCTTTTTATTCCCCTTCCATTTGTCTTCCTGGGTCCCAGATTAATACTTCGCATAGCAGTATTCTGGTGTAGACTCCAAGTCTCAGTCAGACCGACACTACATCTCCACTCAAAATTCCCTTCGCTCCTATCGCAAATGGGCCTGGCGGCACCTCGCAAGTAAATTTTCAAAAGAAATGTTACTTGCGATAAGAATCACTGACCGAAATATATAGGAAAACCAAAATCTCGCATGATCCTAACAATACATCTTGGTCGCGATCAACAGATGGTTTTGGACACAGGATTCTCAAAGCTCAGGGCTGGACTCCCGGTAGCTTCCTCGGCGCCCGAAATGCTACGCACTCTGATCTATTCACTACGGCTAGCGCATCGCATATAAGAGTTGTCTTGAAGGATGACACATTAGGCCTGGGAGCTCGGCCAAAGAGGGACCTTTTGGATGAACCCACTGGCTTGGACGCATTCAAAGGATTGCTTGGCCGGCTCAATGGTAAATCTGATACACAACTTGAAGCGGAGCAGCAAAAGCGGGATGATGCCAAATTAGCTCGATATGCTGCAAAGAAGTGGCAGACTGTCAGATTCATAAGTGGTGGACTTCTTGTGCAGGAGAAGGATAATACTAGGGCTTCCCGGGCTTCGCAGGACCTTCGTGTTGACTCTCAACAAAAACCCTCCTCCCACGAAAATGAAAATGGCATGTGTAAGATGGAGCCCACGGATAGCGACTCACAACAGGCAGGTTGTGCCACGATCAAGGAGGAGAAGAAGAAGAAAAAGAAGAAGGAGACGGACATGAGTACCAAAAAGTCCCGCGAAAAGAAACAAGAGAAGAGGCACAAAAAAAGGAAGATTAGTGACCGTGAGGATCCCGACGCGGAAGCAGCGGACAAATCGTCTACAAAACTCCTTCTGGCGGTCGCAAAAAACGATGTGATAGCCTCGAACGGTCCGTCAACATCGAGGGAACGCCAACCTATGGGAAGACGGATCTTTCGAAGCCGGCATATTGAACAAAAGAAGAGAGCCCTCATGGACGATAAGTCTCTCAACGAGGTATTCATTCTCCTTTCCTTTTATTGATTGTGTTACGCAGAAGCTAACTGATACAGATATTCATGATCAAAACATAATATTCTCCGGTTGGCCCAGGTCAACCTAAATAGACACCCGTGCTTAAGACTCATATCTGTCTACATATTGAAAGAATAATGTTCCTGTATTCCTGGTAACTCACACATCCCGAGTCAGTCTTGACCTGATAAGGTAGGCTAATGATGTACCGTACTTATTTCACTCGCGTGGGTCTTGGGAGTAACTACGGAGTACCATCATGTGACTTCATTTCCTTTTCTTTACTTAGACGACAGGGCTTTGCAGCTCAAGCCGAGGCTATATCTACTCCGTATCAAGTATTAATTTCCTAGAGACTTTGATGGTGTTCAGATTTATGGTCGGAGTCCAGGCCCCGAGATCTAGAGGTTCTCAAAGACTTATTCGCAATTCACATCGCTGAAAGCCTGAAACCCTTCGAGCAGGATACTGAGTAGTAGCAAAGACAGTATCAAGTTTAACAATAGTGTTCGAATTTTGAAACTGGTCTGCTTGATCATCTCGAATTGGTGGATTCAGAGCTAGCCATTCTTGATCCCACTTCCCCCTACGGAGTACGTACCCTCTTGTATGAACCTAAGCAGGAGTGCGTCTACAAAAAAAGGGTCGGCAGGCACCAGAGGTACGGAACAAAACCTTACGCTCTCAACTTCCCGAGTCCTCAAGGCACTGGTACCTTATCAGTAAAGTACTAAATTAATACCTAATTATGAAGATACTTGTAAATAGAGAGTACCTTCCTACACCGCTCTATATTTAATACTCTCCATGGCAGAACTGGAAGCCCGCCTTCGAACGTCATATCACTCATACGGGATCCCACTGCCCACGGCGAACTGGGTCAGATCCAAGATCCCGATCGTCTGCCACCGAATGTTCGATCCTTCGATCATCCTAGGAACCGACTGTGCGTTTGCCAAAGTGAGATACAAATCGATACCAAATTTCCGCCTTAGGTAGGACTTGAGACTAGGCGACAGAACTGCCCTTGCTGGAGATCCCCGACACCGAGCCTTTCAGTCAACTGTCGAGTATCTTTCGCCCTTGTGTGTTGCTTTCACTTCTTCGGATCAATAATGCCAGACCAAGAAAATCTACAAACAGGGAGCTTACTGCAGCACCCTGACTCGGCGATTCAGACCTCATCTTCGGGCAAAATCAGTTTGAGCCCAGAGACCCAGACCGAGCAGAATACATCGCGCGTAAATCATGTGCAAAGCGGCAATAAATCCCGGAACCTTGTTGCAAATAACAGTGATTTATCGGCTGCGAGTTTCTGTTCTCCGGTAAAACCAATTGACGCCCCAGCGATACTAGCCTCGCATGATCATTCTCAGCCAGGGCCAGGCTATTCAGAACCGCGAAGGCATGCATCCAGGAGTCGGTAAGTTCCGGTATCTTTCGAACCCCCTTTTAGCCTCTGCAGTCGTGCGCGTGGTTTAGTGTATATGTGGAATCGAAAGTTTCTGAAAGTGCTGGCTGATAATGTTTAGGGGCATTCGTTGGGCTCCCTTGAATATCGGTCTCGAAAGACGCATGCAGACGTTCGTGGTCCTATGCCACACTCTGACAATCGCAATATTTCTAACATTTTTCTTCTTCGCCTGTGCCATACCCGTATTCTGGCCGCTGTTACTCCCCTATCTAGTCTATATTTCACTCTTTTCATCCTCTGCAACGTCTGGAACGTTGAGTGGGCGCAGCGATTTCATGCGTTCGCTTCCGATATGGTCACTTTATGCCTCGTATTTTCCTGCTTGCTTGCATCGCTCTGAAGCGCTACTTCCAACACGCAAATACATATTCGGCTACCACCCGCACGGCATAATTTCTCACGGTGCATTTGCAGCATTTGCTACTGACGCACTCGGATTTTCGAGGTTGTTCCCGGGGATCACAAACACCTTGCTTACCCTTGATTCAAATTTTCGAATCCCATTCTACAGAGAATACGCTCTTGCCATGGGACTCGCCAGTGTTTCCCGGGAGTCTTGTGAAAACCTACTGTCCAAAGGTGGTGCTGACGGGGAAGGCATGGGCCGTGCGATTACAATTGTCATTGGTGGGGCTCGCGAGTCCCTTGACGCTTTACCTCACACTCTGCGCCTTGTTCTAAAATGCCGCAAAGGATTCATAAAGCTAGCAATTCGCACCGGTGCTGATCTCGTGCCAGTACTTGCTTTCGGCGAAAACGATCTCTATGAGCAGGTGCGATCCGACCAGCATCCCATTATATACAAGTTTCAAATGCTCATTAAGCATACGATGGGGTTCACGATCCCACTCTTTCATGCTCGTGGGGTTTTCAATTATGATGTGGGTCTGATGCCTTATCGACGTCCATTGAATATCGTCGTTGGCCGGCCTATTCAAGTCGTTCAACAGCGGGACAGAGATAAGATCGACGAAACGTACATTGATAACCTTCATGACAAGTATATACAAGAGCTTCGACGGTTGTGGGAGCAATACAAAGATGTCTTTGCAAAGGACCGAATCTCTGAAATTGAGATCATTGCATGAAATGGCCTCGACTTCATCTTTGTTGACCTTTTTTTTGTAATAAAACAAGGGACAGGAAGGTAAATTAGGCGATTCAAACATAAATATCTCATTAAGTCAAGTGCAAGGGGAAAGATCATGTATGGGTATCTAAATATGCAGCGAAATCATGACTACACTCACCAGCAAATGGTAGCCTCCTGATCAAGACCGCCTTCAAAACACTAAGGCCAAAACTGGCAGCTCACACCTGCAGTCATAACCACGAATAAACGAGAAGGAACAGACTCAGTATGAAGGTAACTCGGAATATTCCGGGGGGGTTGTAGACAGGGGATATTGGGGTCTGGGGGAGGGAAGACAAAATCAGTTGGGACGGAAGGACGAGTGAGACTGATTTTGGGGGACTGAATCTCGCTGATTCACATCACATTTGTCCCATCTTTTTCTGAAATTGTGCTAGCCGTGTTTAATCCAGGGATACCTGCCGCCGGTTCTAGTGTTCGTTGCTTTTCATCAGCAACACGAACACTTCCGCGAGATCCCTTCACTAAATGACCGCTCTCCACTCTATCCTGTATCATTTCATCGAGTATGCGCGAGACGTCGTCCATGCTCTTTCCATCTGGTCCTTTCTCATCAGATTCGGGCGACGAAAGGGAACCAGCTGCACGATCATATGATGGCATAATACCGCCATTACTATTCAAAGACGCACGCTTGATTTTGGGGTCCGCAGGGAATGGGTCCGTTGTGACATGTGCAAGATCCCGGTGTCGTGCGGCAGACCGAAGTGCTGCAAGCATTCTGTCCTTATCATCCAGTTGCAAGCGGAGTTCGTTGATTTCCATATCTTTCTCACGGAGCAGAGCCCTCAAATCCGGCTCTTCTGAGGGAGCATTTACTGACTTCACGCCCATAGATATCCGAGAGTGACTTGAGCGACGGGCTTGCAGCAGGCGTCTTTCTAGCGTTGAGATATATCGATTTTTGTCGTTAAGATCAGCCTGTAGAGCAGCAATCTGTCTTTGGGCGCTTGCTCTTCCGTCTGCAAACTCTCCCATAATTTCGTCCTCTTCATGTTCAAGATGTGCATTTTGATACGGCAGGTTTACCGAGAATTCAGTGCTGTTGGTGGACAGAAAGGAAACAGGCCGCGCCGATGAAAATCCGCCTGCACCCAATGTTGATTGACTCACAGACGACCGCAGAGACCGAGAAATGGAGTCGGTAGTAGACATCCTAGAAAGCCGCCCGAAGGCAGCTATGCCGTTATGACTATTGACTCCAGTGGATTTGGAGCAGAGGATCAGACGATTGAGATGTTCAATACGTTCTTTCAGCGCTGTTCGGGCTAGTTGCATTTCAAGCATTTGCTCCTCGTGGCGCATTTTTGCCTCCTTCTCTAATTGTTGCTCTTCCAGTTTTAACTCCTTCTCAGCTTGATCCTTTGCCTGACTTTCGAGCTGACTGCGTAGTGTTTGAATCTCCATTCGGTAGCGCTCCAGAAGAACTCGGCTACCCGCATCGCCCCCGCCGCTGCCGAAGGCTTCCTCTGCCCTCTTAGCGTGACTGACGATGCTGTTTTTGGCACGGGCAGCGAATTTCAGCGTGTTTAGAGTCTCTGTCGAGAGTGAACCCGCTGTTGCTGAGCTGCCAGACCCATCAATCTGAATCGTACAGAGGATGCTGACAAGAGAATTTCCTGAGAGAGCCGGTTGTAGCAGCCGTGTAAGCTTGCTGTCACGATACGGAAGATGTCTGCCCTCGCGATCAGCTGCAGTTCCGCCCTTATCCTTGTTTTCCGAGAGCTTTGCGATGATTGTGCCTAATGTGAGTAAGCTTTTATTAATATGAGCACCTTCCGTCCGACGCTCTTTATCCTCTGCAGCACGCTCTGACCCAGCTAAATCGATCAAGCTAAGGGTCGACACTCTGACTCCCCCTGGGGCCATGCCAGAGCGCCGTTCTTGGGATGGGTTGCTTGTTGGTGCTCGTTCTCTGCTCTCCACGACAATCTGGACGACCGCATGACTTCTAGAACTACGAGCATTGAATTGCGTGCTACCCGTTCTCCGTGCGAGATCACCTCTGGCAATTACACGCAGGAGCTGGGTAGGACTTTGCACAATCTCCTCCTTCAACGGTGTTGCATACACGCCTCGTTTGCTGTCTTCGCGGAGTTTGATGTCCTCCTGCTGAGAACCTGCAAGCCCAGGAGACCCTGACGTAGAAAGCAGGTCATGAATCTTTTCGTTGTAGATCTCCAGATAGCTGACGCGAAGCAGAAATTCCCGGTGAGGCGTTTCTCTGATGAAAGAGAAGATATCCGTTATTGCCAATGGTATAACACCGGGCGAGGTCGCGGTTCCTTGCATAGAGAAGGTTTTGCCAGTCCCGGTCATGCCATAAGCAAATACTGTTCCGTGATATCCTTCCATAACCCTTCTCACAAGGCGCTTGGCCGCGGCGTCGTAGACTCTGGCATTGTGCTCGTGCGGCGGAAAGACATTGTCTGTTGTAAGAGTAGATTGATCAATCAGCAGTGCGAATCATTAGAAAGGTCATGATCTAGGTGCGCACCATATAAATAGTCCACCCCGCCTTCCTTTCCTTTATAGGAGATTAGGCCGCGCCGACCGTCAACAACCCAATCGCCGTCAGAAGCCGAACCATCTGCCCCGGTCAAATTGGGACGTACACGGACGCTAACAATCACGTTTCCTTTCGCTTGCTTATTCTTCGAATTTGACTTGGCAATCCCTGTAGCATCATCCGCGTCTTCACACGTGGTTGCACTTGTTGAGTACGATCCTTGGGCTGACGAGCTTCTGCTCTGTGTAGGGGAGGCTTCTTGTTCTCGCGGATCTAAGACAGGACCATTTCTGCCGTCCCCATGTCCGCTCAATAGGGAAGGGGGTCTTGAACTTCGATAACTGCTAGTAGTCCCTGAACTTAACCTCGAACCACTTTTGACTCTCACGCTGCCCAGCGGAATATTATGAGGTACCGAGCTTGCCGAAGCGACAGAAGAACGGCCATTGACTTTTGGAGGCTGGGGAAAAGCCGCGATGCTTATCGTCCTGCGAAGCGACTTCTCAGGGCTGGCCGGACGCCGACCTCCCGATGCTGACCTCAGTATGCTTTGGTTAGAGATTGAACCTGACAACGGGGACCTGTTAAAATTGGATCTAGGGCTGGAGGGCGTGCGCAATTTGGAAGGTGAATGTGATGGAGATGACGCCCTTTGTATGTCGGTTGCTAGGGGCAAGCTCTTTCTAACTTTAGGAGCTGGCAACGGCGGCAGAGCACCAGCCGGAGGACTCGCGGCCGGCCGTGACGGTTCTGGTATGGTGGACATAGAGCGCTTATGTATTTGGGGTTTTTTTTCGTCTTTGTTAGTTGTGACTGTCGTGATAAATGGGCCAACTTCAGAAGGGCTCAGACTAGAAGTGGCATGGTCATGGGGGGAAAATGAAGGTGCTCGAGCTTGCGAAGCCGATATGCGGGCGTGACTAAAACAACCTATCAGTTGAGCTAGCAAACGTTAGATAGGGAGTCGTGTATATGGAGCATCATTATGGCGACACCACAGGGAAGGCCCGGTTTATGCCTTGGATGAATTGACCAGAAATGCGAAAATGCAATTTTCATACTAGATCATAGCAAGACAAGCTCCACTGGTACCAGCACGGTTCGTAGAAGCCCATGTCGGAAGAACAGAGAAGAAATGGATAGAGGGAGAAATATAGACTCGATAGATGTAAACTGAAGAACGAGAACTTACAGCAATGGGACGACGGTCTCGTAGTGGCGACGTAGGCCTGCAAGCCACCTCAAGTACTTGAGACGATACAAAATTTGGACCTTGCTGGGGCAGTCAATCGCGTGTGAACCTGAAGCCTTCAGCAGCCGGAATCACACGATCGGGCTTATCTGCCTCTTCGATGCTGTTATGTTCCCAATTAACTCACTCCAAGTGATACTCGGAGCGCCTTTCTTGTAGCGTTCCGGGGTGTTAATGATGGAGACAGATGAGAAATGATCTTGTGTAATATCGATGGAGCGAGCACTAGAGAGCATACAGGCAGAGACAAACGACTAGGATGAATATCAGTGTAAATAAGCGTAGAAGAGCCAGGTGTTTGACTGACGAGGGTCAGGGCCGTCGTCCTCCATCCTTTTAGCTCGATTTTGTTAGTCGCGTCTAGTCTGGTAGACACGGATGGAGTAAAAAGGGAGCGGGATAATCTCCCCTTCCCTATTATTATTATTATTGTCTAAGGAGGGACAGGGGAGGAGTCAGTTTTTCCAACTCCTATCTGGACCACCTATCAGCGATATGAATAATTCACAGTCGCATTTAGCTTAAATTAAATGAATCAGCAATTGGTTTGTGTGCTAGTCTATTGGAGTTACGATGATTATCATTTCTACTCTGTGGATTGGTGTGCGATACAGAGGATATTCTGCTTATGATACTCTGTATTATTACAGAAGTTGATGATTGTGTTGCTGTTTATTTGATGAGCACTTGGTAGGTGTTTCACCCCTATAAAGGATGGTGATAACTATTTGTTTGAGAGGTCCAAGACTTGAAGTTGCTGTCAATATTCGCGAGTGCTTCATGGTGATGCTGTGATAGACCACTTATCCGGCGGTCTTTACAGTAAGCGGATCAGCAAGCCCAAATATGATATAGGGGTCTTGATAATAATCATGTGGATCTAGACGCTGTAGAAACAGTGAACCGGAAACTGAGGTATGGTACCTGAAGTTGAGGGGTAATATGGGTAATATATACCTCGGGTGGATGTGTGCTTAGGTTATTAAGCGTAAGGTACATTAGTCAAGGTACAAAGTACTCGATAAGCAACTATGGTTTGTACCAGGGGTAAATACGTGCGTACCAACTACCAAGGGGCACGCCACGTACCTACCCACCTTACCTTAAGGTAAGGTAGGCGCTCCGTACCAATATTTAACTAACCTTTATTAGTAACCATCCACGGTTAAAGCTACCTTTTTTCAGTAAAGTAACCTGGGCACACGGGGAAAAAGATCACACAGATAAGCCATAAGTTTGATTATGTCCTGACTCCCATGTCATTTTTCCAGACTCAGTTGATAGTGTTGCTAGTCCCACTAGGTACTTATGTAATGAGCATATGGACGCTCCGAGTACCTGAACCCTGATACCTGCCTTAGCCCTACTTGACCACCTTGCATAATACATGGAACATGGAACCATGCACAAACACATCCATATATATGGAACTATCTATCTTGCTATGGTAAAAATCAATGCCTACATGTAAGTCATCCACTGGTGACTAGGTATATACGCTAAGATTGGATGACTCAATAACTCATTACCTCAAAGCACGACCCAGTGTCTGCACTCCGGGGGATGGTATCGTTGTTGATTCGACGTTATAGATACCTCTCAGTCTAAAAGTGACATACCACTCCGCATGATGATTACGGTAGTAAAGTCCATTTGATTCGTTCTTGTATGCCAAATTACTTTCTGGGTCTTCGAAAGGACAGCCAAGATTATTAATTGGATACCATGCATAAAAGTCCATACTCTCCGACTGAAGGCCTGAAGAGCTAGATGCAGCATTGCACCCTACATCCATAAATACAACACGAGAAGATGTGTGCGAAACACCGAAAAATCCACGTTAGAGGATCAATTGACCATGTAGAGAAGTGCGACAGACGTATCACTTTCAAAGCATCCACAATTGTCAAATACCTGTTTCCTGGGTACATATTGTATCAAGTCCATGCATACCAACTGTTATTTTGGTTCTGCTAAGACTCAGATAGAAAAAGACCGACCAGGTTGTCAGGTCGATTGGAGCCATCACGGATTGTGAGAAAGGTAAGGTGTACCCTGACCCTATCGCGTTCAAGGACGGCGAGTGTCTCTCACCATCCTGGAGCATCAACAGCCACAAGGAATGACTCGAAGATGAGCTTCGGTGTGACATCAAGTTCGACGTATTTGAGATTTATTATCATGCACAAGGTAGGGTGATCCTTTTATTGAAAGACTGTAGAGGCTCGGTCATCTTCAACTGCCAAAGTCTTCCAAGGAGGGCAGGATCCATGCTCTGCAAATGTGCTCAGGCACAGTGGTAATGTTCTCTCACAACTCAACACATCTAACACGTGGGTTAGTCCTGAATGAGATAAAGGAGCCAAGATGTAGACATCGCCCAGGAATGAGAGTGTCAGAGCGCCGGATCGGTGCCAACTCCGAAATGTGGGCATCAGATATAGACCGCCCACTCTAACTAATGCCTGACAGCCTTGAAATCGAGCTGCCGAGCGGCGTTCTTGAACGGACCGTCATCCACCTCACCACCCCGCCTGGAGAGATCGTCACCCATTTTCTTACTTCCACCCGATTTACGAGGAAGATCCTCCTTAGCCGTCGGCTTTGGCTCGGTCGACCACCAGCCGTGCTGTAGAATTTGGTAAGCCGTGCTCCGCTTCCTTGGGTCCAAAGTGCACATCGACATAAGTAGATCTGCACCCACTGGACCTGCCGTGGGGAATTGTCTTAAGAAGAAATCACGACCCTGCAGTGGAACTGTGCTTTGCCTATCCGAGGGTATATAATTGGGCAACATACTGACACCCGGCCAGTTCTCTTCGGTAGGCGTGCCGAATGCTTCACATATTTTCGAGATTTGATCAATGTCGGAATTTCCGGCAACAAACGGCACTCTCAGAAGGAGTTCAGCAAATACCAGCCCCATGGACCATACATCAACGGCCCCGGAGTACTGGCGGGCACCATAAAGCAGTTCGGGCGGTCGATACCAACGGGTTATGACCTGATGTGTCATGTTTAGATACGGGTCTGCAAATGATCTAGCCAAACCGAAATCGGCCAGCTTGACCTCTCCATCGCTGGCAATGAGAAGGTTGTTGGGTTTGATGTCTCGATGTAGCACAAAGTTTTCGTGGCAAAACCAGACACCTCTAGCAAGCATCCCCATCCAAGCTTTGACATCTGCAGCACCATAGTGAATATTTTCATCCTTAATGAGCATCTCCAGATCGCCTCGTGGTAGATATTCCAAAACCAAATTGAGATTCTGGTCTTTAGAAGAGAATACATCGTGGAGAGCTATTATATTGGGATGCGATAACTCTTGTAGATATTTCACTTCGCGAATGGCATCCATAGAAAGACCGTCCTTGTACTCAGTATTGACTTTGATTTTCTTGATCGCCACAAATGACGAGGGATCGTTGCGAAGATGCCCAAGATATACGACGGCATAGGTACCCTCACCCAGCTTCTTATCTATATATTATATGTTAATGAAGGAAGCTGAGAAAAAGAAAAAAAAATAAGGGGAAAAGGATCGAGATACTGGTACCGTACCTTTGACATATTTGTGCTGGATGTCGTCATTTAAGAGCTCTGTGAGTTCACGGTCAACATCTGATTGTACTGTATGTGCACTTTCCTCTTCATTGACTGATTTTTGGGTAGAAACACCCCGCAATTTGATTGCTGCACTTGAGGATGACGCAGTGACTGACGGTGACTGGGAAATTGAAGGTGAAAGTGCCATCGCTCGAATCTCTTCTGGTTTGATGCCGTAGTCTTCACAAAGGAATTGTGAAGAGAGATGGCTTCGGACCTAGGACATCAAGACCTTGAAAATAATACAAAACCCACAGACGTGAAGTCGAGATGTAATCGTTTGAGGGCAACATAAAGGATACATTGATACTCCGTAGAAGATATGGAGTACCATAAGTAGATAGTTGTGAATCCGGACTATTATTGATCCCGATGTCACTGTATAAGTCGGGGGCATCCTAAATTTCGAGATGCCAAGAAAATCAGCAAAGAAAAAAGAATCATCTTAAGGGCAGTGTCCCTTTTCGAACCCTTCCAAGACTCTTCCCAACAATTGTCTACAATTGTGCCAGTATAGTCATCTAATATCTCGAGCTCGCCTACCATGAAGCTGTGCAATTCAAATTTGGGTACTTTGTCTTCGAGACTTATCAAGCCATTCACTCTCAGCATCCAATGCACTCGATGTTTCCACAAGAATGCTGCCACGCCCTCTGTACCTTCCCCAACGCCATTCGTCCCCGACGTCCAGACCTTCCTTACCTTGATCGGTCGTGATATGAACAAGCATGCCGGCAAACTGTCTTCTTGGGACAAGCTTTTCACCCTCAACTCCACCGAACTCCGTGAGGTTGGCATCGAGCCTGCACGCCAACGACGATATCTGCTTCGCAAAAGAGAAAAGTTCAGGCAGGGTATTTACGGTCCCGGTGGTGATTTGGAGCATGTCGTCGATGGAGCCGCCCAATTGCGAGTAGTCGCAGTGCCTGTACCAGGCACCCACACAACCAAAGGTGATCGAGAGTCGAGCCCTCAGGATGCTTCGGCCAACTTATCACCCGGTATGAAGCGAATGATTGTAAATCTCCCACCAGATGCTACCAGCTATGAGCATGATCCCTCCAGGCCCCTCAAGAAATATGCGCATATGAAGATACACCGTGGCTCTTTGATTATGGGACCCTTCCTGCAGCCGATCAAGGGAACAAATGGCAGCGCCGCTCTGATCAAGGTTCAGGAAGGTATGTGGGAGGATAAGCTGGGACACAAAGTTGACGGTGGTGAAAGGAGACGCGCCGAGGTCCGCGCAAAAAAGAGGAGCGAGGAGAGGAGGAAGGGCACTGCATAAGCCTCTTTTTTTGTTGTCCTCTTTGATGTTGAATCTGGGGTGTCTCAGACGCATTTCATACCTGTATATTACTCTTACCATCATGCCCTGTATTATTCAGCTTCAGTCACAATGTACACCAGACGGCCAGGTTCTTTTTTTCCATGGGCTTTACAATGTGTAAGGCAGGACAGCAGTGGTGATCTATGTGCATCATCGGCCTTAGCGACCTATAAACATTATCTATTCCTCATAATATGCTTTAAAATCGATACAGTACAGAAAAACAAAGTTGAACATCCACTGATTAAATGCTGTACAAGTTCCGGAACAGCGAAGTGCCGAACAAGAGGGCAGAATACCCAGAAGCGAACGAAACTACCTTCCATGCAATCATATCAACGTGGAGTCAAGAAGAGGCGTTGACCCAGTGATCCTTCACGTTCAGGCTTTAGTAGTGGACTCGCGCTTTTCAAACTCCACAAAAGATCGGCCCAGCGGTTTGGAGAACAGAGACTGGTAGTATTAGAATGAAGGATTCCGACGTTGAATTGGACAAGAGTAAACTCACAGAGTAATCGGTGTCGGGGACGCCATCGACACCTGGCAAATTACGGAATTTGAATAACCGCACAAGTACAGCGGTGATTGTGCCAAGCTGAAGATATGCAAATTGCTCGCCAATGCACCTGTGCCGTCCAGCGCCGAAAGGGAGGTACGGACTATTGGTGCCCTTGTTGACTAACCCGTAGCCATAATCAACTTTCTCATCGTCCTCGGCGCTAGCTGCAATATTCTCATCCCAACGGTGAGGGTCCCATTCGAGCGGATTCGAAAAATGTTCCTCAGACCTGGCAGTGACCCCTGGAGAAGAGAGAACATTATGAGATGTCGGGATCACATATGATGTACCATCCACAGGCATGGGATTCTTCACGGCTCGAATGATCGAGTGAATTGGTGCGTGCAAGCGTAAAGTCTCTTTGATGACCTTGGCGTGCAAATCAAGCTTCTGCAAATTATCATACGTGAGTGGAGGCAAATCGGATCCGAGAACACGAATTTGTTCCTGATATAGCTCTTCCATTATATCAGGCCGCGTCGCAAGGCGCAGAACAATCCAGGAAGCAGTAGAAGAGGAAGAATGCTGACCCGCCATCAACAAGGCAATCATCATATGGGCGATTTCTTCGTCGGGAACCGGTGTGCCATTCTTGTAAACGCAGGACATGAGGTTCCAGACCATGTCTTCAGAATCCTTCTTGTTGCCAGTCTGACGGCGCGCTTTAATGATTTCCATATAAGTTTCGGTCAATTTGCGCTGCGCAGCATCCCTTTTGCGGTTGTGCGGCAAGGGCGCCCAGGGTAACATGAAGTTTATAGGAGCGAAGCCCATGTCAAGGTTATGGTACAACTCGGCGAATGTGGAATCAAATTTGCTTCGAACTTCTTTCCCTTGAAGCGAGCGCGAAGCGGTGTAAATGGTGATTTCAGCGATTGTTTTGCATACATCAAAGACGCCCTTGTGTCCCTGGAAGGCCGGAGAATTTTTGACAAAGCTCTCTACTTCGTCCGTAATTAGAGGAACATATGATCGGAGCGCATCAGACGTGAGACCATATTTGACGAACTAGGATTATTAGTTGCTAATTCCACGGCTTTTGCTAAAGTAGCTTACCTTCTTCTGCTCCATAAGCTTAGCATTAGGGCAGTCATACACGACATGTCGACCGAAAACAGGCGTAGTCAGTGGTGAATAGACCTCCTCAGCACAAACGTCTCGCAGCTTGCCGTTTAGAATGAAATCATTGCCCTTCGTACCAAGATACACGGTTGTCTTTTTGCCAAGGAGGACGAATGTGAAGATATCGCCATACTGCCAGGCAAAGAAAGTTAGCTAGAGACAAAAATTGGCTGTGACAGTGCAAACCTTTGCGCGACAGTCGAAAAAGAACTTGTACGGATCAATGCCATAACTGATGGTGCTACCGATAAAGGGGAACCAGTGGAAGACCACGGGTGGCTCGTGAGGATTCTTGAACAGAAGCTGCTGCAGGACATTGATGATGACAGCAACAGCGAGGATGGACAGTAGTCCGACCCCGACAAGTACCCAGGTTGACTGCGTTGAGCAATGCTTGCAGATGCCGTCGAGAAGAACTGCGATAAGACCCATCGCTGCGGCACAGTGTTCTAATTAATTATTGATCAACCGAGTAACTGTCGCAGCCAATAAAGGAAGGCTGAGTGTCTCGCCTAGAGGCACCCTCCTAATCGAACAATGGACAAATTTTAGGAGGCCGCAAGAACACACGAACTGACAAACGAACTGATGAGTATAGGCCTTGGGGAAGATTATTAAATGAAGATGGGAGAAAAGAAGGAAGGTTATCTGCTGGTTGGCTTGTTTTTCTGGGCAAGTATCCAGTCACCGCCCATGGAATATGGATCCCTTCCTATTATTCTTATTCACCCACTTAAGCACAAGTTGTTCACCCCCTGGACTAATTGGACCTAATTTCGCTAGACTAATCTAGCCTCGTCCATAATTGGTATCTTGGCAAGCAACCTATGGCAAGGTTCCTGAATAATCACGCCACTTCATCGGACTCGGCTGTCTAAAAGATGATATCCGTGATTGGATGGTACTTAGTACTATGTATTGATATTGACAAGGACCCAATCATACAGAATGGCGCAGCAGAGGGAGATGTGAGAATACTGAAAAAGGCATAGTCATGACTACAGAGTACTCTGCATCCTGTCTTTAGCTCAGCTTTGCTGGGATAGGCGAAGATGAGACGGTATTGCCTGGTGATCGGCTGTAGCCTACTATCTTCAAACAGTTAGATAGTAGGCAGGGCTCATGATGCTATACGGCAGTCATTGTCCAACCTCCTTCTGTTCGGGGATAGCATGAACAGACAGGCGGACACACGACTGGTAAATAAGCATATCACTATTGGTCACTGGGTGGCGCTTTTGATATAGTCTCGTCGTTGAGGTTTAAAAGGCCCTTGACCGTCAGGCGGCTGAGCTGGGCGATCATTCCTCTGCAACGTCCACCGTTAATAATGCTGCGATTTTGATAAGAATAAAGATGGTCTCCGATAACTTTTAATGAGTTATTTGATCTTCCTCAAACAACACTGGGTCACCGCGATCGCCAAGATTGACGAAATCCTTGGGGGCGCTATTCTCATCGGGCGGGGCCTCATGTTGCTGGATAGTATGGGGTGGCTGGTTGTGCATGCGCTTGCCAGCATTATTCTTGTGGTAGACCTTCACGGGAGCACCAGGTCCTTCGTTGTGTTCGCTGAAATGAGCATCGTTGATACTGCTGAGCAATGTTCGCTCGCGCTCGACTTTGCGTTTTGAGAAGTCGAGCTTTCCCAGAGCACCTGTCAGCCCTTCTGTGCTATCGGAGACACTCATGTATTTCCCAGTAAGCCATGGATGTTCCAGACATTCATCCACCGTGATTCTCTTCTCAACATCAACTGTAAGCATCCTGTCTATCAGGTCCAAAGCTGGGTCTCCCACAGAATCCCAATACGGTGATGGATAATCAAATCGGCCCATTTTGATCTGCTGTGCCAATGTGAAGGGGTTTTCACGCGTGTAGAGCTCATCCGAGAAAGGGGGAAATCCGCAAAGGCATATGTATAGAACGACACCCAATGACCAGATATCCACGGCCTTGGTATATCTTCGGCGACGAGACTCCTGTAAGATCTCTGGAGCGACATCTAAAAAATCAGGACCTGACGAATTCCCAACTGGCTGATAATCAACTTACAACTTGGTGTCCCACACCTGTAAAAAAAGGGATCAGTATGGCAAAAGGAGATAAGCGGTCTGAACACATCGAACGCAGCACATACAGAGTTGTGGTGAATGAATCTTCCCCGATGATCTTTGCGAGTCCAAAGTCACCAAGCTTCACTGTCAGCTTTTTGTCTGCTACAAGTATATTCTCGGGTTTAATGTCTCGATGGACGATGCCACGATCATGCTGTGTTTGAATCAGCTCAAGACGCCCTTTTTTCCTTTTCCGCCGGGGGTACGCCTCCATCTACAAAATGGATAGTTGTATGGCAGTGTAATTGCAACCTAATGAGGAAAGAGCTTACCAGGTATTTCAGACCTTCAAAGAGCTGAACGAAGATATGGCGGGTTTCTTCTTCGGAAAATTTTTGTTTGCTAACAATCAGATTGAAGAGCTCGCCTTCAGGTGCAAGCTCGAGAACGAGATAGACGCCGTCAGCTTCGTCGAAGGTGTCCTTTAAGCACAAAAGGTTCGGGTGATTGACCCCCATTAAAAGGCCAATCTCTTGTTGCAAGGACTCAGTCTGGGACTTCTGAGAATCGCCAGGACGTCTCTCAAACACTTTGACGGCATATCGAGTGCCAGTCGCACGTTCTACACATAAGTAGACGGTTGCAAAATGACCTTTTCCGAGCTGCTGAAGCAACCGATACTGTTGGCGGAAACCGTTCGTATCTCTCGTCCGGGGGTATCTAAAGACAAATCGCGCTTCATCCAGGATAGTGATCTCATCGCCATCTTCAAGTTCGCGATACTTGTTTCGCCCGATAATGGCATCATTTACAAAGGTGCCATTGCTGGAGAGATCTTCCACAATTGCGACAGAATCGCCGTTCTTGTTTTCGCTGAATATTAAGAAATGCCGATTGGATATTGTGGGAATATTAATGACCAGGTCTGGATGCCGTTAGAATCTCGAGGGAAAGAGCAAAAGCCGCCTGTAAACACCTACCGCACTCTGGATGACGACCGACTAGGTAACCCCCAGGAGATCGATTAGGTTTCTGTCTGCTGATCGGACTCTTGTCTTGAGAGTGCTGGGATTCTTTGCTCGGCTGAGCCTTTGAGTCGCCATTTTTACGCGCATCGCAGCTATGGCGCTTTCTTAACACAAGCGCATCTCGGACTTTGTCATCGAGAGGAATCAGATAACCCCAAACTCCCTCTGCAGCTTCATTCTCAACTTCGTCGACAAATGCCCTGGGTGGATAAACGAATTGTGAAAGAGCTTGAGTGTCACCAGGAGGAGATGAACCCGCCTTGAGTTGCTCGACATTCGACAGAGCTTGGCTAGGACTGTCCGGTGGAGTAGCGGTGACTTCATTCCGAACATCCGTAGCGGTCGAATCCAATTCAGTCAACGGGGTGGGCAAGTACGTTTGGTTGACCGGGGTCGTTTGCGACTGGTTCTTAGATGTAATTCTCTGGGAGCGTCGAGGCTTCTTTAGATCTTGTGAATCGCCATCTGTGCTGACCTGGAAGAACTAGCTTTTAGCATTGAACCAAGCAGAAGGGCGGGAAACAGAAGATACATACCCTGCTACGTTTGAGAGAGCTCTGTTCGTTCTGAGGCGCCATCATTTATTGGTTTGCATGCCTCGACAGACCTGAGGTTGATTCAAATACCGGCACCTCGGGAGCCTTGGAAAGATAAAGGATAGGCGAATGCAGCTTGTGACCGACCGCGTATCCAAGGCGATGCACAGATTCAGTGTCTCGCAGGTGTAGAAACCTATCTCATTTTTGCATGACAGACAATTGTAGAGAGGAATTTTGTTTGAAAATGCTCTGATAACTTCTGAGTTAAGATAGATGGTGAGGATCACGGGTATGGGTGAGCAGTTAACTTTGAGCGGTCAAGTCCAGACTCGGAGGCTTGTCTTGAACCCCAGATTAGCTCGGAGGCGGCAATAGTACCTGGATATGCTAGTCTAAGTAATGTGAATGCAAGACGAAAATCTAAGGTGTGTCTAGATATTCTAGTAGACAATATTTTGATCTGTATCTCCCTAAGTAGAAGATGGTACTTTTGTACCTTGGTACCCTTACCTGGGGTTACGTGAACGTGACCCACTAAAATGTCAGGTCCAGTAAGGTAACAACTGAGTACCTAGTTGTTACAGATTTACAGGACTGAGTAAGGTACGGAGAATGAGCCTGCCTACCTAGGTAGGTAGTAGCAGGAAGGTGAATTCGACGCTAAAAATCGTCCTTTAGCATCAAATCCATTCCTTCCTCCCTAGGTAGTCTATCAGGACCTGCAAATCTTGCTATCATCAGAATTATCATCCAGCCTCTCTATCTACTCATGCATATGTGCTGTTTACCCACCTGTCATCCTCATACGTAGTATACCTTGAGAGCCGAGTGCTAGAGGACAACACCTCAGGCTGTAATACTTAGTCCGCCTTGTAAGGTACACACTTATTATCATTACGTATCTGTGTCTCCGCGCGGGCTGACACTTTACCCAGCTAAGGTACCCCGTACCTGAGGTAGGTACCTATTTTAGACTTTCAGTATCAAACTCCCGATTGTTCCCCTGGAGCTGGGTTGCGGTAAGGTACATTTACGGAGTACCTAGCCACTTGACTGCGAATACCGTCGAAAGCAACAAAGTTTCCCTGCTGTACACCCAAGTTGGTTATTCTCAAATTAGATGAAATCTGCTTTCCAGAGAGTAAGCATCGAAGTCGAGGCAACCTCCCACGATGGACTGGTAAGAAATATCGACCACTTGCTTTGGGATCAGCGACACTAATCTTACAGCAGCTTCTTCACAGACATCAGGCGTTGTGCCTTGGACAAACTGGCAACTTTATCTGTTACGGAAGCAGCCTGCGATGACCTGTCGGACCTCACGCGACTCTCGCAACGATGTGCGCACCCATCGAGTCATTCGAACGTCTCACCAGATGGTGTCGTAGACAATAAGACCACGATCTCTCAGTTGCCGATGGTATGCGATTCGAATCTGTTCGTGGCAGGACGCAAACAACTTAGAACTGATTCATGAAGGATTCTAGAGAATTGGATGTCCTTCTCGCGTTATGCGATGCTGCGCCTTTCGTTACCAAATTTGAACACGCTTCGAAATTGGTGTCGCAACTGTTCCCCTACCTTCCCGAGTCTCACAGCCAATGCTTTCGGCCGTCCCCTTTCCTGAATGACATGCAGCCTTCACCTTGGGAGACGCTCACTCATAAAGTGACATCGTCACTGCTCTCACTGGGCTCCAATCATCCTCCGTTACGCTCAACCACTCTCGGCGCTGTCAACGAGTATTTATATAGCTGCGCGGAGGCTATTGATGCCATTACACCTCTTCAGCGCTACGATTCTGCAGGCGACAAATACGGCGCCGTTCAAGAGCACAAGCGCATACTGTCGCTCGCCGTTTCTCTTGTTGGGTTTTTAGAAGCATCCGCACAGTTTCCCTCACTTTGGTCTGCCAGTGAAAAACTCCAGATTGTCGAGCATGTGCGATCCATGTTGTCTGAAAGCTTCATGGTTGCAATTGAGACCGCCTCGTCCACTGTGCGCAATGCGAGCATGGCTGATCCTACGTTGAGGGATTGGAGAAGGTACACCCGACGATATGCTGCAAACAGACGTCCTCTAGGCGCTATGCTTCTGCAACAAGGGTTCATGCGTTTCGTCAAATCATGCGCTACCTCCCTTGTGGGAGCTCAACATTTGTCTGACGAAGAGCTTCTCGACGACTACATGAATGGTGTTGGGATTGCCAGGAGTAGCGATGAGGCTGAAATCACCCTCATTGATCGCATAACAGAGATAATTGCTGACGAGATTCAACTCCTTGAGGATGGTTCCGATTATCTTCAACTTGGCTCACCCTGGCAAAAACAGCTTACCTTTTCTGTGAAAGCGTTTGCTCTCATTGGATACCTGAATTGTGTCATATTGAGTGGAAATGCCGCCAACAGCGGGGCCTTTCTATCTTGGTTGGAGGACACACTGGCAGATCCAAATCAGATGGCAAGTCTTGAGCTTGCAACGGCCACCCTGAAGAGCATAGCTATCATTTCAAGGATGTCTCTGGCTAGTGCGTCCTCTGGAAGCCGCTCTCTTCTGAGGTTCATTATCGAAGGGTGCGTGCTAGGAGAATATACTGGCTCTGTTGCTGGAAAGTGTCTGGCTCAGGTCCTTGGTATTCTATCTCAAGATGCCATCATTACGACTCTCTACTCGCTCGGGAACGCCTTGAGCCCCGGCTCAAGCACTGACAAATATTATCATGGTCAGCTCTTGAATGAGAATGCCGGGCAACCCGACAGTGTTCCATCTGTTCCACCACCAATTGGTAATGGTAGTATGGTCTCCATTTCAGGCATTGGTGACCATGATAATGCAACCTGCAGAAATATTCTCCGTGCTATTGTGATAATTGCAACCAGTTCTAATGATGAAAAAATCAGTGCGCTAGCTCAGTCAATGCTTCTGCAGAAAATCGGCAAAGTCAACATTGCAGTGGACGCTCTCATCATTAGAGAAACTGCTTCCCTCTCTTTAAGCACAGGACAGGCAGAATTTCAACTCCTGCTCAAATTCTATGACCGTGCTTATCAAGACGGTATCGCCCGGAATTTGAGTGATATCACAAATGCAGTCAAGGGCGCAATGACATACATATCTCTCGCGCTGAGAAGGGATTCCCCGCTTTTTCGGGTCTATTTAATTCATCTCTTGGAATGTATTGTGAATAAAGGCGATGCAATAAGTGAGGGTGAGCGGCAAAAGGAGGTTATTCTAGCACCAGAGGCCATCAGTTTTCTCCTCAGACCTCTAGCTCTCCTCATTTCATCAGACGCAGAGGGAACGGGAACACCACAGACAGATGTGATTTTTGATGAAGACATAACTGCTCTGTTTCGTGATGCTTGGTTTAATATCACTGTCCATGGAATCTCGACTCAGTCAGCTGTTGCTCAAAGTCATATTCGCGAATTACGCTTGCTCGCAAAGCACTCTCCGCCTCTGATTGCCGAGAGTCGCATGGAGATGCTCGAGAGTGACGTGGAGCTTAACACAATCCTCAGACGCGGAATGAGCCCCCAACGGTTGGTGGAGCTCAAGAGAATTCTAGTGGCCGAGCTTCCTGATTGCGAATCAGGGATTAAACATTTGAACTATCCAAAAGTGGTCTTTCTCAACGCTTCTTTGTTGGTTGAGAGCCTCCGTGCGTCGTCGGGAAATTGCACCAAAGTCCTCAGTTATTTCCGCGACCCAGCCTTGACTACAGCTGACATGGCAAGTTGCATGAGCTCCATTGCAGGTAAAGTTGTCGCCGACTACCTGTCCCTGACTCTATCTGCGAACGACGAGAATTTCTCTGTTCCGTACTTGTCGAAGGAATTGGCGCAATTCTTCATGGCGTGCTGTCATCATATAGAACGAGTGCAGAGCGTCGCCATACTGTGCGCCGATAAGATCATTAGAGAATGTCCATCGGCCCTCTGTGATAAACATTCCCTTTTCGCTCTTCTTGAATTGCTGACTGTAATGTGGCTGTCGTGTCTTGAGGAAGAGCTTGATGAATTCGAGTGGAAGGCTTCCTGTGAATCGCCCATGGGAATTGTGAAGGTTGATCTCGCGGACAACTACAATGTCAGGAAGAGAACTCTGAATACACTCCTCGAGCGAGCTAAAGCATGGGTAGCAGCGGTTATAGATATTGCACCTCTGGATGTGAAAGGCCTTCTCCAGGCGAGTACTTTAGGAAGGCTTCTAGGATTGATGGCTGACCAGAAGGTAGACATACCTGTCCATTTCCAACGATACCGTTGACGGCAGCCACATCTCGTTGGGTCGTTCATTCGCTCTGGATATGGGCTCCACAATTCCCCGAAGCGATCAGCGACTCGGTAAGCTCTTCTTTCTGCACTCGCCCAAATGTCCTAACAATTTTCTAGGATGTATTCAGAGCTCCGGGATTAGCAGGGTCAACGTTGCCTCCGACTTTATTGCTCAATACACAATCCGCCAGCAGTACCGGGCCCCAGACCTGCTCGTGACGAAATATTTGGAACAGGGATCCAATGAGAACAATGGTTTGTGTCCGCCGTCGTCTACCACGTTCTCCAATTGACCTGGAGATATATAGGTGAAGGCCGTGGAAAGATCGCACGGAGCCTCCGGGAATCCAGCGAGCATGTCAAGAATATGCTGCATCGTCTGCACAATGAGCTCAAGCTGGGAATTAGCGTTGATATTACCGAATTCAGAGATACGCTGCGAAGAGCTGCTGCCATTTTGTGTGGCTCAGACTGCTTTCAGCCCGCAGTGCTTCGCCATCTAGTCATTTTGCCATTTCAACTATTCTCAGAGGAGTCGATGAACATAGGTGTTGCACTGTGGCTTGGAGCGATACATGAAAATCCAAAACTTGAGCCGAGGATCCTCTCAGAAGTGATAGAAGCTTGGGAGGAGACCATTCAGCGCAGGAGGGGTTTGTTCGATCTCTCTTTCGAGTGAGTATACTATCCTTCCCATTCAAAACCCGGAGTATTGATGGAGTTGCGACTATTCAGCTACGTTGACCCGATGTATGCGAAGATTGAGCTCCGTCCTAGTGACAAAGCTCTATTGTTGAAGCAACAGCAGAAGGCCCAGGCCACTCTCGCGCCGCATCTTATTGCCCTTCGCTTTTTCGAGAGTCATTTCAATGCGGTTCGATTGAACAGTGCCCAGAACAGCCGGCTATTCGGTCGTCTTATTGATAGAACGACTGTGGGGCTTCTGCAAACCAGCGGCCACCCATTGGCTAGGGAGTTGCATTTCCGCATTGTTCTCTTCGGCTTAAGGGTTATACAAGATTCTTATCAAGCAGAAAAGGTCGCTTTGTGGAAGCTCAGCGATCAGATATTATCTGCTGCGCTCAATTGGTTCAAGCATCCACCGAGGTTTGTCTACCTTTTCCATGCCGGAGACGAGTTCTTACTTTATACTTCATCAGGTGGTCCTTTGGGGGCAATAGGTTGCAGGTCAAAGCCGAAGACCAAATACTTGACGATGTTAGCCGTGCTTTAGGTCGTCTTTCAACTGTGTCCTCTCACACTCGAGGCAACTTCAAGCCGCTGCAACACAAGTATGATCTTCTTCAGCTGCTCATAGAACATGAGAGGTCTCGTCTAAGGGTCTGGCTATTTCCTTTGGAAGGAGATCAAAAGCATTTCCAGATTTCTGGAAACAGGAATTCTGCAGAGGTTCGTCAATCAATTGTTCTTTATGTGCTAGTAGCTAGCAGTTCAAGCCCTTGCATCATATTACAAGGGATCTAATGCCTGCTTAGGAAGCTATTCATCTTCTGCGGCTTGCCTGGGCTGAGAGTCCAGGTCTAGCGATCCAGCTCTCGTCGCGCTACTCATCCCCGAAGATGAAGAATGATATACGTTGGTTATTGCTCAATTTCCCTGAGAAGGCTTTGGACGAGCCGACCAGTCTCGAAATCATGTTGGGTGCAGCACTGCCTTCGGATGTCTCTTTTCAGCTGAAGGTCCGTCGGTCCTCTCTTCAATCAATCATCAAAGACCGAACAACCAAGAAAAGAGGATAAATGAGGAATAGTGAGCTGACTTTATTAGTATTTGTTATATTGGGCACCAGTGAATCCCACGGAAGCTTTGACTTATTTCTTACCGGCATATGGCAATCATCCGTTTGTTCTACAATACGCCATGAGAACCTTGGAAAGCCATCCCATAGACGTCCGTTTCTACTTTGTCCCACAGCTCGTTCAGGCCTTGCGATACGATGCGCTGGGCTATGTAGAGCGTTATATCCTCGAAACAGCCAAACAATCCCAGTTGTTTGCCCATCAAGTGATTTGGAACATGAAAGCCAACTCTTATAAGGATGAAGACTCTCAGATTGTGAGTTTATGATACCCCGTGGATGGACAATTGACTAACATCCAATGACAGCCCGACCCGCTAAAGCCGACTCTTGACCGTTTCATGGACACTCTCATTTCTAGCTTCAGTGACGAGGAGCGTGATTTCTATGAAAGGGAGTTTTCTTTCTTCAACGACATCACGGGTATATCAGGGAAGCTTCGGCCATATATTAAGAAAAGTAAACCCGAAAAGAAGGCGAAGATCGAGGAGGAACTTCGAAAAATTAAGGTCGAGATTGGTGTGTACCTTCCGAGTAATCCGGATGGCGTCGTTGTTGGAATCGACCGAAAATCCGGTAAACCACTACAAAGCCACGCGAAGGCTCCGTACATGGCGACTTTTCGGATTCGAAAAACAAGGAACCATGAGGATGAACGCGATTCCCAGGGCCAATCGCGCCCGAGTACTTCTGGCCATAATGACTCGACGAAGACCTTGTCGGCACCTCTGCATTCTCCTTCATCCCAAGAGACCTACGAAGTCTGGCAGTCGGCTATCTTCAAGGTCGGTGATGACTGTCGCCAGGACATGCTGGCTTTGCAGATGATCGCGGCTTTTCGCAGTATCTTTGCCAGCGCAGGGCTTGATGTTTGGGTATTTCCCTACAGGGTGACTTCAACGGCCCCTGGCTGCGGAGTAATTGACGTTCTTCCCAACTCCATCTCTCGTGATATGCTAGGTCGCGAAGCAGTAAATGGTCTTTACGACTACTTTATTTCAAAGTACGGCGGGGAGCATTCCATGCGTTTCCAGGAAGCGCGAACGAATTTTGTGAAGAGCATGGCTGCTTATTCAGTCATCTCTTACCTTTTGCAGTTCAAAGATCGGCATAACGGTAACATTATGATCGATGATGCTGGCCATATCATACACATTGACTTCGGCTTCTGCTTTGACATTGCTCCAGGTGGTGTACGTTTTGAGCGTGCACCTTTCAAGCTCACATCCGAGATGGTGGCTGTCATGAGTGGTACTTCACACCCACATATCCATTCGCATGGTGGCTCGAATGGCGGGCTCGGCTTGCCTGGAGGGCACTCCAACAACCCCACTTCTACGCAGCCGTACCGGTGGTTCGAATCCTTGGTGATAAAGGCATTCCTCGCGTCCCGTCCTTTTTGCACCAAGCTCTCTCATATTGTGTCTTTGATGCTTGATAGCGGCCTGCCCTGCTTCAAACCTGATACGCTCAAGAACTTCCGTGACAGGTTTGTCCTAGAGAAGAATGAGAGGGAGGCGGCCGAGTACATGCGGGAACTC
Source organism: Aspergillus quadricinctus (assembly GCA_022814375.1). NCBI lineage: Eukaryota > Fungi > Ascomycota > Eurotiomycetes > Eurotiales > Aspergillaceae > Aspergillus > Aspergillus quadricinctus. Next base: position 59,018 of record JAKLNT010000089.1, read on the forward strand.
ATCCGCAAGTCCTACATGAGCGTTTCGACAAAGGGATATGATCAGTTTCAATTGTTGACGAACGGAATACCTTACTGATCAGACTTTCTGTTTCTCGGTTCAGAGAAACCTATTCTTGCACCTCAAACGGAATCTGTCATTCGATTTACCTTTATACTCCCCCTGTCAATAGTGAAGCCCCTGGCTAGTGCTTTCTCGACAAATGTGAATGGAGCCTGTCATTGTGAGTTGGGTTGGAAAGTCCGGTGATATCTGCTTGCTTGGAGTGCAGTTTGGCTGAAGTGACGGTTGGCATGCCACAGGCAAGATGGTCGAGTTAGTCCTGGGGGTGATGAGGTTAGGATCCGCCTTGATATCAGCTTTCGAAGTCCCCTCATCATCGTATGAAGGCCTGGTCGAATGCCACCCTTGTCGTACACTTTTTGATATGATTATTGTTTGTCTTCATTTGAAACAGTGTGTATCTAGACTATATGTAATGTGATGGCTGTCTAGCTCATTTAATATAATGCTAGCTTTAGGATGCCTTGATTGTAGTAATAATGGGATTCGACCACGTCCCATAGCTGACCCAATCTTGGTTTCATACATAATCTAGGGGTGGTCTACGTGATCATTGCCACTAACTATACAAGGTAGATATAGTCCAGCGTTGAATATATATATCTTCATAACCGACTATTATGACTTAATCAGATAAAGTGCCACAGCTGCTGCAAGGGGGACCACAAAAAAAAAATGACAAAAAAATGACAAGAGTGGGATTCGAACCCACGCCATCAAACGATGATGAGGAACTTGGGAAGTTTATATTAAGGTAGACCTTAACCTCACGCCTTAGACCAACTCGGCCATCTTGCCCGTGTGGGTAAAATTTTAGGATTTTTTGTTTACTAGAGGATGAATGATCGCTTTGTACAATCAAACAGCCGGAAGTCAGGTCCGATAATGGTAAGCTACTGATCAGCCAGGAAAACCCGTGGACCCGGCAGATCACCTCACATACCTATACTTCGCGATCCAGGGCTTCATCAGAAGTCCATATTATCAACCCTTGGATCAACCCTTTGAGTTGACGTCACAACTAACACGAATGCCCTCCAACTCTAACAATATTGTGCATCTAGATTGTGAGGGCGAGTGTCAGAAGAATGTGATGGATGCTGTGCTGCTTACCACCAATTCCTGGGCTCTGAGCGAGGAACAGCTAGAAGAGCGCAAGATCGACGAGGGACTAGACAACGTATGCAAGCTTCTCAATGAGAACGAATCCTCTCAATGTTCTCTCTGGTCTCCAGTGCCGTGAGATTCCTTGGTAGCAAGCTACGTGGGATGGCCAACGAAACCTATTGTCTGTGCTATGGGGTTGCTCTAGATGATCTCAGCCGGTCTTCTACGTCGAGTGCGACAACCTCTTTCTGTATATATTGGAAGAATTCCTGAGCTGGTCAGGAGGATATCATGGTTGAAACCATTGGCCGCTGTCACAACCATATTTCTTGAATCTTTCACTAGTTTTTCTTTCCTGTATAGAGATGAAATTGTCAGCGCATAAGCTTCGACTGCGCGGTCTCGACAATGTCTCATCTCAATCTAACCGGTCATCAGGCCCGATGGACTCGGGGAAAGAAAGACTTGATGTGATCGATAGCCATGTTCCTTTCCTCACGTAGCGTTCATCGTTACTTGGCACATTTGTGTCTGTTGGCGGCACTATATTCGGCTATGACACCGGCCAGATTTCAGGATCCCTTGGGATGAATAACTTTAAGCGCAGATTTGGTCAGCTGCGAGACGATGGAACATATACCTTCAGCAACGTGCAGTCAGACCTCATCGTTTCTCTGGTGCGTACCCATTAGCCATTCTTGTTGGAGATGGACATGATGTATGTTATGCGTGTCCCGCATGGAAAACAGCAAATGCGTACCTTCACCACCTTCACACCCGGAGCAGCGTATTATCACGGCGTAAGTTCTGGACCGGAGGACAGCAGTGGGTGTTGACCTGGCCGACAGCTCGGGCAAACGAGACGCTGATAATGACCGGGGCACCACCAGCACATCGATGATAATGCTGCTGGCCCATCTTCAGCCTGACATGATCTGGCCTGAAAGAGTTCTATGATAAAAGCAGTGCCTTATATAGCGAGCTTCGCTCTCATGATCAAGGGTTTACTCTCTTGTCAGTCGGTGCCGAAAGGGTGCTTTGTCACTGGGGGGAAACGACTTCCTCTATCTTTTGGGCGGTATCCGGCAGAGTGATATCGTTGCCTTTGCCAGCTATAGGGACGAACCAGAAATCAATCTGGCGCGTCGTTGAAGAGGAGTTTATCACTCAAGAGCCGAAATGTCAAAGTACTATACAGAATTGATTTTTATGAGATATCCGTTCCGCGCTGTACGTTGACAGCGACTGACCATGGGGTAGCTATAATCCAAGATTCGGCGCAAGTTTTCTTAATATCAATTTTGATATTTTCGCATTGAATAGTGAAGTGACAGGATACATAAGGATTTGAGGCATGAAAGAGCGAGCTTGAAAAACGCTGAAAGGGTGAGACAGGACAGACAGACACTTTCAACAATAAAGACTCCTAGCCCTTGCGATCCGGCAACCGGTGTCAATATTCATTTAGCATAAGAAAGTAGCATCAGATCATCTCAACAATACTCAATCGGTCTGCCAGCAGTCTCCGAATAACTGGAATCACGCCAATAGAAGAGTAAATGCAGAAGGACAAAACATCCGTCATGTGGGAAGGGAAAGTAGAACGAGGCATCATGTGAAATGAAAACAGAAAGAAAAAGGCGGCAAGGGACAAAGGGAACTTAAAATCAAATCAGACCACCTGGAGGTGAACAGGATATACTTGGATGACTCTTGGGGTGTATGTGTGGGAGATGCAATCGTAGATGGAATGGCCAAATGGGAAAAAGAGGTAAAAAATATCCTTTCATAATCACATGTTTTCATCTTGACTCCTCGCTGATCGTTCAGACAGAGAGATGCAAATTTTCTACACTCTTGTTCTGAAGGGCGACAGACAGTTCTCTTCAAACAATGGAAAGACATTATGACAGCATTGTGTCGATTGATTTGTTCCTCCAAAGAAAGACAAAGCCTAGTCCATAAAATCTCCTCGGAGAATTTTCTCTTGGAAGAAATCAGGCTTGTTCTGCTTTGGTTGTTTTGGTATCTCTCGAGCAGGGTGCTCCATTGAAGCAATGGAAGCAGCTCTCTGATGATAGCGTTGGTGTTCCGGAGTGGCCGCTTGTGGGCTCTGCCCCGCGATTGAGGAGATGCCTCCAATGGATGGGGCACGCTCAGCCCGTGTTCGGAGAGCTTCTGACCAGTTGAAGCCTTCGCCTAATGGTCGCCACGATTTGTTAGACATATCGTTCTGAGGAAAGCTTTTATTTGTACTTGCAACAACTAATGCAGGGGGGGTATTGACAGATGCAGGACTGGTGGTCGTCGTGCTCCGGCGCCCTCCAGCCACAGAAGACCCAGGGGAGGGATATCTACCATTGCCTATACTTCCACCACGAACATCTCGCATGGCCTGCGCACCAAACGAGACACGTCGTGCAAACGGCGAGCTGGGAGGAACGCTGGAAGAGCCATTGTCTGTATCATCCATGACGGCCTCATCGCCGTTTGGAGTTGACCCCACGGAACTAGACAAGCTGCCATGCCGAGGAATTTTGACTCCAAAGGGTGAAGTTTGGGTAGGCGAACCGGAAAGCCCAAGTGTACTGATTGACAGCCTGCGTCGTTGATTTGGCTGGCCATTGTTTACAGTGCTAGCCATATGACTAGGAGGGCCGCCAGGAGGAGCCCCTTGATTGCTCGACCTGGAGAGATAATCGGTGAATGAGAAACCCGACGAAAGGGACGGCCGCCGTCGGTTGGCAGATGAGGATGGTACAGAGATTGGAGATGTAGATCGATCGTTCGACATTGTAGATCACTGAAAAAGAATTCGTAATGGAAAAGAACAAGGATGCAATGACAGATCAGATGCACAGAGATCAGGTTGATATAAGGCTTTCTTTCTGAGTAAACGGTGCAATGAGATGGCTAATGGGTTGTATAATCGAGAGTGAACAGGCTGAGAACCGGCACAGCTGAACCGCTGTTGCTGTTGCGGAAAGAAAAGAAAGAGTAAAAGATATATAAATAATGGAAGTTGAGGAAGGTTATCCCCAGTTGTCGAATGATAGATGGTGATCTGTATTTTTCACCGTCACAAGAATGTGACGTCAACCAGACAGCCAACCGTGAGAGGTCGACGATGCAATAAAGAATAAGGGGGTCGGCAGGATCTAAGCAAAGGAAATTAGTAGGATGCTTCCGGAGGACATGGATCAGCGGATGAAGGTGAGAGATCAGGCCATACTAGCAGTGGGTAAAAATCACGACGGATACACACAGTAGCCCAAGGGGTGGCAGAGGGATCCCCGCGATCCTTCCTGTTCAGATTGGGGTACAAGAATGAGACAAGATCTTAAGGTGGCAAGAGAAAGTGCAGAATGTTTGACAGAATATGGGATCAAAAGCTGTAGCTGTAGACGGACAGAGGGACAGGAAATTGATTTGCGGGATGAGTTCAATCAAGCAACAGCGACGAAGCCAGGTGGATAACAACGATGAGGGAATGACATACAAGGACAGGATACTGTCAAGAAGTAGACGAACAATGAATGACGACGATGATGACCAGGATGAAAGATGGGAGCTGTGAATCAAGATGCTGTGGTTTCTGCTGCTGAAGATGAAGGATTAGAAAAGGTAGAGAGGAGAGAAGAGGAATGAGAAGTAATCGAGGGTGCTATAAATTATTGACAGATGATAGCAGCAAGGTTCTGCTAGGTAGAGCTTACCTACCTACCTTACGACTTGCGGAGTCTTTTCTTTTTACCCCACACAAATCCACAGCACAATTCTTCCCAATAGAAATTCAGTAAGCGTCAGTGTAACTCCCCTAAGGTGATCAATTATATTAGGCTGTGAAGATCCATGGGGGATGATAATATAATATCTATGACAATAATAGAGCCTACAGCAGTCGGACATATCACTTTCCTATTGATTGATTAATCATCCATTATCATCATCATGATCGTCATTCTCCTCCTCCTCTACTCCTTCACGGGCTCTGACCGTGGGACGCATTGGGTCTAGTCCACTAAACGAGTGGATATCATTATCCACTGCAAGAGAATCCGGGGACCGTCCCGACTAACTAGTCCTGAAAGGGCTAGGAAGTTTGGAATACCAGAGTCCAGAGGAATCAATCCGGAGTACAGAGTAACTACGGAGTACGGAGTAGAGGTAGCTGTTGATTAATAAACATCAACATCAATCCTGAGGTGTCCCACATAATGGCATATAGAGAATTATGGAATGAAGCCATACAATATCTATCTCTAGTATATTATCATTCAATGTTGGAATGATCTTCAACCGTCAATATCATCCTCATGTAAGGAGAATCATGGATCCACCGTAGCACTACTGCTTCTGGCTAGTCTAAGAAGCTTCTACTTTTTGGGCTAGAACCCTTACCTTAGATATGCGAGTCACGAGGTTTCGCCTAGTCAATCAATCATCATCCAGTCTTAAAGCTTACCTTTCTTGCAGAGTAACCTTACTACCAACCTACTCCGTACTTGCTGCAGGAGCTTGAGCTACCCCTACTGTGTCGTCAATAGCTGCCACTACGGAGTAAACGAGCTACATACAGATACGCTCCGCGGATCCAAATTGACACCAATTAACCGCTTTTCCTTGAGTACACGAAGGCAGAAAACCCTTCTTACCCAAGAGAGTTTCTAGAAGATACTTCATCACTGTCACAGTGCACACTGTACAATATATCTCATCACGTACCTTTCGACTTACTGAGTTTATTCCCAAGAAAATGGTCACGTGGCTCCGTATAATGATAATTGCATGGCCTCGGGGAGGTAGTAGCATCTTCGATGCAGCCTATTGGTTGAGCTTGAATCGATCAGTTAAGGTAACTATGGATGTACATGCCATATTACTTACAAGCAGGTCGTCTGCCCTCCATTGTCATCACTGACACACACTATGAACTGCTAAGGATGTGCCTAAGTATGCTTGAACTATGCATATAGCCTTTTCAACATATGGCCTGCAAGTCAACCGATTAAGCATACAGAAATGAAGAATCCGTTTTTATATTATATACATGCTAGTTATGTCTATTTCGTTATCGTGTTCTATGTTTTAATTCGTGTACGTCGTACTCGGTACGCCAGTCCTATTGGTTCACAAGCAGGAGCTCACGGCCATGCATCCTGCTCTTGTATGCAGAAAGTGAGGCTGCATTGCGACTCAAATCTCTCAAGAGACCGGAAAGTAGTTGCCAAACAGTCGCTCTGTTTAGTTGGGTAGCGAAGTGTGATCTGTGTGATACATCGGAAACCCGTGGCTTGGGTGCTGCGTGTGGAATAACCGAATGAGCCTCTCGCCGACACTCGGCTCGATTTCAGTGCCATCCCGGGCAATCTTCACTTCACGGTTCGCATTCCACGGATTGCGAAGTCCCCGGGTGCGATGGAACGGGACCCGTTCTGTCGAAAGCCATTGGACCCGGAACGGCCTTCCTATCGATTGGAATCCTGACTCGGCAGCTTCTTCGACTAATTCAGCAGCGTTCTTTTCGCTCCCAACACCAATCTCTTCCTCATCGCTACTTTCCTCACCCTTTCCTTCCTCCCTGCCCTCGCCACCCTCATCGTGACCACCTCCACCTCCACCACCACCCCAACCATCATCATCATCATCATCGTCGTCATCGTCATCCTCCTCCTCGGATGAATCCGCTTCCCAGAATATTGTTCCTCGCGCAGAGTCATCTATGATTCGTCCGGTTGGCGCCGTGGCTGTGGCCTCAGTTGGAATCACGTGCAATTCTTCCGGCTCAGGAGGACCATGGTCTTGTCGCACGGGCATCTCCATAGCTAGGCTTTCATCTTCCTTGATCGGTGACATCATGCGAGCATATCCATAGTACTCTCCGGACTTGTTGGCAGAGAAGATTAAATAAACATTAAAGGCACTCTGAAATGTAGCAGTCAGTGCAAGCCGCTCTGGCATCGTTTCCAACCAGAAAGGAGAGAGAAAGCCGATAAAAAAAAAAAAAAGAAATAAAACCACTCACTTCATAAGCCCGATTGAGAATATCCTCATTATGGCTTTGGGTTGCCCAAATTCCGCTTTGTCTGCTTAATTCCAAGTCGCCGACCGTGAGACTCTTGACGATGAAGTACCTGTTAGGTAGCCTTAGATTTGCGGGCCTGCCATGGACAGGACGTGTCTCCAAATTCTCTTCGATCTCCGGGCTGCTGTCTAACACCTTTGAACCACTGTGTTCGTTCACAGGCGAGGTGGTCGAGGAGCCGATATTGGAGGTCTTCCCAGGAGAGGCCAACCCTCGCCGTAGGCGACAAACGAGCCTCACCCCGTGGAACCTGGAATCATGAAATCGAGACAGCGCTGCGACGCAGGCTGATTCGGTTTTGTAATTGATGAAGGCGCAATTGCTCTTGGATATGAGAAAGACACTTTGAATGTCCTTCGTAGCATCTTGAGAGAAGTGATCCTTGAGATGCACGACGTTCGTTCCTGCGGGGAGATTCCCGACCCAAAGAGCATGGCCGGACTGCTTGGGCTTTCGAGGAGGTCCCCAAGGCGTAGCGGAGCCTGACGTGCTTGATGGTAGAGACGAGTCTGTGGCATTTATATCAGCGGAATGGCAAACGAAATGCGCATACCTCCCATTGCTCTACGACAGCTGTTGCTTGCTCACCTGTTGAGGTATTCTGGGCGATTGTCGGTCTCATTGGCGTGGAGCCGTCAACGATGGTCTTGGAAACATCGTAATCCGCTATTGTTGGGGACTTTTGCCTGCCTTCTCTTGGCAAGCTGGGGGGCACTTGAGCAGCTAGCCCTGATGTGTTGCGATATGGACTACTGGGAGGCAGGTACATCGAGGGACCCGGTGGACGCTGACCGTGTCCAACCGGCGCTGTGTAGAGGTGCTGAGGGTAATAACCAAGCCCAAGGACAATCGTCTGGTTCGAAAGAGGAACGTTGGAGGGTGCGGTCATGTTCGGCACGAACAGCTGATAGTCGGGAATGCCATGCGGGAGAGACGGAGTCTGATGATGTTGATGATGTTGATGCTGTTGATGCTGTTGCTGCTGCGGCTGCGGCTGCGGCTGCTGAGCGTAAGGTATGTACATTTGGGAATAGTGAGCATTATAAGGGGCAGTTCTAGCCGATGTGGTATCGGGAAACGATGCTAATGGTTGCAAAGGATATAAAACGCCATGTTGGTGAATCGCAGCAGGAACGTAAGGCGATTGCATAGAAGGTTGATTGTAGCTCGGCAGCGTGGACCTCATATCGCCCATGTCCATGGCCGACGGCGGCGCTCCACGGCCATGGGATTCAGGGTGCTTGTCGACATTCCCAGATCGCGGGGGATTCCGGCCAAAAGTTCCTGTATCTACCAGATGTTGAAAGGTGTCTCGTCAGCGCAGCATAATAAAAGTAATAGAACAGAAGCTGAATAAGATCGACTTTGCCAACCAACAACATACCCTTCACCCGGAAACACTGTCCCTTCGGTTTCGCTCAAAAGAAAAGAAAAAGGACTTACCAGACAGCGGCTGCTGAGCCCTTGAGTGGCTGAATCGCTCCTCTGAGGAGATACGTCTGCCTTTTGATGCTCCCCCAGGTTGGTTAGATTGCTTTGAAGGAGCATTGTCCATCGGGACTGAAATTGAGCGGGCAAAAATAAGTCAGAATGGTGATAAACAAGACCCTGTTCCCCAGGAATTACTGCAGCAGACTTTCCCTCAGGCAATTCTCAAAATCAGAGGACTGTGGCAGAGTCAACATACCTTTCTTTCAAGATGGATTTCACACTGCTATCTATTCCCTTATAACAGTTCAACGCTGACTATAACAACTAGAGGATTTGCCCACTGCTCGTTAGAACCCAAGATCATCGGCCGTAAAGGACAAGTTGAGGCCCAAGTCCGGGCAAATAGCAAAAACTAGACAGAAACCACACACATGAGAAGAAGGGGAAAAGTGGCCAGAGATGAAACCTGGTCCCATGACCAATTGTATGTGCAAGGGAAGGTGGGAGCGTCAGGAACAGAGCAAGCAGTGAGAAAGGAACTATCCACAGGGAAAAGGGAGCCCAATCTGACGCCCAGTGTAATATTCAACCAGCACTCCAGCTATTTGAATGACAGGAGGGGCTTGCGTGCACGGAAACTACAGAATACACACTTGCACACACGCACATGTGGAAAAATGCACACATGCACACACAGCTATAGAATAACCACGCACACACACAGAAGAGCTGGGATGTTCTAACGATAGGTGGGGAATTGAAATGTGACCATGAAGGCATATATAGTGGCGGCTGACGGTGGGGAACTGGGAAATGGCCACAGAAAGGAATTAATCATGAGCCATAAACAAGCCATGATTGAATATGAAGGAATTGATGGCAGAGCAGAAATGCCTTAGGACAGCATGTATATATATATCTGCTGATAGATCGCCTGTTCTTCTGGAAGATGATGATGATGATGTGATCATGAGCTAGAAATAGGGCATAAGCAGAACAGGCAAAGGCTTAGTGTGCATGGGGTGTGTGCATCACCTTGGCAGAAAATGGTTAAAGGGGGAGGGAGGGAAATAATGTGGAAATAAAAACAAGGGAAATCAAACAGTGGAACATGGTAAAGGTGATAACCACAGCATGGCAAGATGTCTATCCACAATGGGAATCAACTTGCCAAGGGGGATAGTCCAATTGCATGCATACCAGGCCAAAGGGTAGCAGTACCAGTCGATGGACTGTATCACCCAAGAGCCACTGTTGAAGTCCACATTTGTAGTTGTCTCCGTGAGGGAAAAACTCCAAAGAGAATGATGAATAAAACCAAGGATGAGTCGGAAAGGAAAGAGAGCATCAACCTTTGAATTCGGCACTTGCCGTCTCATAAGGTATGCCTATTTCCAACGAAAGCATCTCGAGGGTACGTAAGAAATAATGGCGGGGATGGCAGAGTAGACAGTTCAAAGGAGACAAAAGGATACCAAATGTATGCGTACATACCTCTGCTGTAACACAACCAGGGTTATTTCAGATCATCGATTACAGTCAACCGAGTGGTTTCCAGGCTGTAGGTGCCGAGTCTTTCAATATGATAAGAAGCCGATTGTCTCCTGGAGATTATCGACTCTTAGAAACGCCCCAAAAGTGTCGGTATGGGACAAGCAAATGCTATTTCCGGTAGTGTGTGGCCGTTTGGTTTTCCTTGAGCTTTGCAAAGCGGAAATCAACTAGGACTGAAGGGGTATGGAAGAGGACGACCCTCCAGGCTCGGCGCTCCTAGAAATGTCCGAGACGATCTTTGACTACTACTGTCAGAACTCTAACAGAAGTAGTGCAGGAGAGGCTCAAGGAGCGAACAATGCCAAAGGGAAGGGAAAAAAAAGACTGCAACAATGTGGGGAGCCGGTAAGACTACCGGAGCGGAAATTGAGAGTGGTCAATGGGGCACACTGGGGGACGTGTTCTTTTTAGATAGAGATATAGTATCGTCGACGGGGACGGGGGCCTTGACTTCAAACGTGTCCTGTTTGTTTGGCTGACTGTCAAATGTGGCGAGTCAATGATGGCACAAAATATCCATCAAGACTTTGAGCAGTAGATAGAGCGGTAGTTGTATCCAGAAAAGTCACTGAAGCTGATTTTAGGTTAGACTCTCCACGAGGGATGAATTACCTCTTTGGCTGGCTTCTGCTCCTTGCCTTATTCTTGAAAAGATCTAGAAACAGTCTGTCACTTGGCTCGACGGATCCGATCTGTCTGAAACATAGAGCTGCATCTGAGGCTTCAATAGCCTCACAGAAAACCCCCAAGCAATTCGAGCGCCTATTGGATAGATTGACGATACTGTATACAGCGCCAGATCTGTCCCACGGTCTAGATGGGACTGTATGATTCTTCTGACAAAGGACACAAGAACCGGAGGGTCTGAGAAGACAATGAAACGCCCATGAGATTGGTGCCTGATTGAAACAGACAGGCGTCAAAGCCACAACAGAAGATCGTCAGAATAGGTAGTACGTAGTGACAATAATAGTTGGGCAGTTCGTGAAGGGCCCAGGCTCCATCGAGGTACTTGGATCGTGGATACCAAGCAAGCCACAACGAAACGGTGGCAGAAGTGTCTACCATGCTCGTTTCTGTGTGGTCGGGATATCTTAAAATGTCCGTTGGCTTGGTACTTTTTTTTTTTTTTTTTTTTTTTTTTTAATTTAGTCAGGTAGACAGGTAGGACCGTAGGGTACGGAGGAAGGGAGGCGTCCGAGCTTCAAGGAGACTCAGGACGCAAAGATGATAGGAATGGCTTGTCTTGAGCATTGATGATTGGGTACCGCCAGCATGTTCCTGACCCGGTGAGATCCATGGATCTTTTTTTTTTTTTCTTTCTTTTTTCTCTGCCTTTTAACCGATTGCTTTTTCTTTTTCCTTTTTTCTTCTCTGATTTTTTATTATCATTATATGGGGTTTTTAGAGGTGATAGCCTGATTGGTCGGAATGTGGTAGGATGGGTTCGGTAATTTTCACTGAGGAAATGTAAACCGCTGAGGGTTGTGGCAAAAGTGGCAATCCTAGAGGGATGTGATGGTCAGACTCAAGACAAGTGCGCACAGCGGTACAGCACTGGCTAGTAGACTAGTCTACCTTAGTATCTGTAGACTGCAGTCCCTGCCCTGAGCCTATGAAGTAGTTAGTTACCATCTATTTTAAAAATGTTAGTCAATGACATGACAGCGGCAGGTTAAGCATGCATGTGTGCAGGATGTTACTACTACTACTCCATACTCTATTGTGTATTGGAATGGGTCTGTGGACCTAGTCCAGTTGCCCAGTAGATGCGTAATAGAGGTAGTAGTAGTACAAAGAACGCGTTATTTATCATTCTTCTTCGTTTGCTGGCCCACATGATGGCTGATGTTTAGCCACAATGGAGTGGCATTCAGGGATTGACTGCCCTAGAGGACGTTTCAGTGGTTAGCCGTCATCGTCATGAGGCAAGTATGGAAGCAGCGGATTTGCTGATGACACAAGCCACAAATGGGGAAGGGGACCCATGGTAGCATGAGCACATGAACTTTGAAAAATGGAGAGACAGATAGTGGCTGGATTCGACAAACTTATTGTATGGGCTTTAAGGTAAGTCATACCTAACAACACAGACAGTGTAACCTATCAGCATGTAATGTGCTGGGATGTAGCATAAGGTAGTCTACCCGTCTAAGATGATGGAGGAGTGAAGTTGATGATGCATTCGATTTTTGAGCACACTTACCTAAGGGCGTTAGGTACCTTCGTCGTCCGGAATTGGCCGTTGCCATTTGGCCGCTGATTCGACGAGGAGACGGATGATGCTCCGGATCATGTCCAGGGATTAGATATGGTTCCGCCATCTCCATTATTATTAATTTTCTTTTCCTAGTAGTAAAATATTCATAGATTATCGTACCTAGCCCTTCAAACATCAGTTTGTGAATTCGACCAGTGATTTTTGGGAGGGAATCCATTTCCCTCTCTTTTCCCTTCTTTTTTCTCTGTTTGACTTTTCTGCTTCTTCCTTTTCCTTCGCCCTGAAAGTACAGGGGGCAATGAGCAGAAAGATATGGGAAGCTGGAGCAGGGACTCCTTCCATAGTGAGACAAGTGTAGCTTTGCATGGACTGAGTTCCTGGGCTGATTATTGGATTCTTGGAGGTTGGTTGTGATTGGGGGCGGGACTGGGTCCTGGGAATCTAGGCAGAATTTGGCTGCATTCCCACTAGGGCCCGATCCCTAAACCAAAACGAGAGGGGGAAAAAGAAGGAGAAAAGCGACATATCGGCCGGTATCTGTCCTTCAATTGGGCATTATTGAATGGAGATGTGGCGCTGAGGCGCACCACTACCACCAGTCCACCACTTGTTAAAATCTGTATGCACAGTCACTTATCACAACAATCATCATTGTTAAAATGATAAGAATGACAGTAACACAGTCAAATCAAGCAGAATAAATAATCATTCTTGAAGGTTGAGAACAAGAAGGGGGGAGATAGTAGGTGAGTATGTATGTAGAAGCGTTGCAAGTTGCGAGTTGCAAGTTGCTAGAGGTGTGCTCACCGCCTAGATAGCGGATTTGTTATTATTATATGTCATAATGTCCAGTTGCTGCCACTTGATCGATGGCTGTCTCGACTCTCGATCCTCAAGGTTCTAGGTGCGTAGCTTTAAGCTCACGCGCCGAGGGAAGTAAGGAACCACCGCATACCTAATCTTATCCTTTTGCTCCACCTGATAACATAGTAAGGGTACTAAGGAAGTGAGCGGCTTAGCGGCTGCAGGTGGTCAGGTCTGAAAAGACAACAAAGAAAGAAAAAAGGGAAAAAAAGGCGGCACAGGGGCTCCACCTTCAGGATCTCCATCGGGATGAGATGCCGGCCAATCATTCAGGCGGAAATTAAACCTCATCTCATCCCTTTCTGGAAATGCCTTCGTAGGCTCATACCCAGGTAACCTAGCGTCTGAATGATGATTTCTATTATTTTTGGGCAGACTGGCAGTAAGCACAGTGTTATTAGCCTGAGCCCCTCTCGCTCTCGTTCAGATTCAATCCACCTTCTCATCATTTGCGATGGTTGTGGACAAATCTGATGACCAGCGGCTATCGGTCTATCAAGCTCGCACCAGGTTAATCTTGAAAATCGTCTCCAGGAAACCCTGCACCGCTATCTGCATATTTAACGCACAAGTACTAGTAACAGAACAGCTCAAAGCATAGGATCACCCCCGCCTTTGTAGAGGAATGCTTGTCAATGCTACTCTACCCAGTAACTGCATGGGAATGGCCGCATAAGATCTGATACTCTGGAAGGAGTGATTGAGATCCTCGCCTCTTTCCCTAGGTACCTAGTTGTATCTAGTCCATACTCCTGGTGCTACTATGTTGATAAACTATCGCTTATGGATTTCTTCATCCAGCAATTGAGTGTATCACGACAGTGTCTTTGAACTAGTACTTGAAAGGGAGATTCTAGATATGCTTAGTATATCATTGAAAGAATGATACTAATTCATCCTCGAACTCCTACAGTACTACCAATAATGACTTACTACTTACATATGTCGGTAACCTTACGTGGTCGTTGACATGGTTTGTTCTTCTGCCCTTGCAGCAGTAAGAGCTACCTAACCGACCGTATCATTCGATGTTTTCTACGGTATCTTGCCCTACCTATGTATACCTTTCTCCCGTCGCTACGGAGTATTGCTGTCACATACGACGGACTATCAACAGTATTGCCTATGGAAACTGGAACAACGGTTTCACAACTGCTGCTGGCAACCCACCAGTGCGTTTTGACTCGAGTACTCTCGCCACCTGGGACTGCTTCAAAAGTACATTATTGCTCCAGTGGATCGTCCTATGACTGTATGGACAATTAGATTAGCATGTCCTCTGTGGTCTACCCCGACTAGGGACTATATACTACGCCTCCTCGGTCTTTTACAACCCTCACTCGAGGAAGTGAAAAGCTATCCACGCGGATGAGAATTTTTCATCTCAGCTGATCAAAGCAAAGGATCAACAGTTTACTAGTAGCCTTTCCCTCTTTAGACATGGGTATCTAGCCCGCGGTAACGATGCTGTGATTCTTCTCGTCGTCCAATTCTACTGGGTCTTAGCACCGCGCCACCAATGACGTCAGTCGGCAGGTCCACAACTACTAATTCTCCTCTTAACGGCTTCATCTCTCCATCAACATTCCCCTCTGCCGTACGAGCTATCATCCCTCTGCTCGAGAAACCAGTCCTATTGGCTGGGCTGAGATGCCACTGTCTGCCTGTCTTCGAGGCATTTACCTTCAGTAACATACCCAGTCTCCGCACCGAGTCATTGTGGCGTAGGTATCGCATGGCGCATTGCTCTCTTCCAAGCGGGAAAACTGTGGCTTCGTGGATTCATTCAGACTCGGGTTTCCTCCCTGCCTATTATGACCAACCAGACACGAAGGAATATGATTCCTCGACTTCCTACTTTGAGCACAGAAAAGCCGCATCCAGAGAGCACAGGAGATGAATTCCTTCAATTCCATCGCCTCCGACCACAGTAATGCACTCCAGTCCCCTCCCCCAGTCAATCAGTCATCGTGCGCCACTCGCTTGCATCCGAAGCGATGAATTTCCTTTCCTGGACTATGTGGCAAAAGCTCACACAGCACAAAGGATTCCGCAGTAGTAGTACTGTGCATCGTCGATCCGGTTGACAAACGAAAGATAATTCCGTCCAAATCGCAACCGAGGGACTTGCCTCACTCGCTCATATCAAGCAAAAGGCATAGTTCCTCGCCCCCACCTCCTCCTTTGTCCCCTTGATGCCTTTGAGCAATATAGACTACGTGTCAACTGACCACCGTTCAATTGGATGAACGCACTTCATTGACTTCTCGTCCGTCTGCTCCGGACCAACCGCCTGTATCCTTTTCATTCTCCAGTGAATGTGGAAAAGAGTACCGGGCTCGTTGCTATTTCCAGACCCTCTCTCATGGACCCCTTGATCTCAACTGCTGAGCGGCAGGGATTTCCCTATGACTCATTGCCAATGTCTGAAAGGGACTATCTATGATGAAGACAAGCATGACAGAATAGAGGACATTACGTCTACAGTCTACAGTCTACAGCTACTAACCTGACCATCTCAGACGAATTATCTTCAGGATGTATTAGACGACTCGGTAAGGGCACAGCCCTTTCTCCCATACGAGATGAGCCAGGGGAAGTATATATCTAGTAAACGGGATCAAGATGTCTGTAGAAGATGTCGCGGAAACAAAGATGTACAGTCACTAGAGTAATATGAATCCCTTGGCTAAACGGTCTCAAATTGCGGTGACTTGAGACCGGCAGTATTGTAGAATACGCTAAGCAGGTAGAGGGATAAATTCAGAGCAGAACAAGAAGGTATATTCCATTCAGTATGCGAGAGCAGACGGTCATCCTTCCTAGGGCGTTAAAAAAGCGGACCATGCAAACTGGACGTGACATCATCATGTGCACTTAAGCATCGTTAACCATGATTAACTATTACAGGTATGACTTGGCATAAGCAAGCCAAGGAACAATAAACGGGTGGTAAGGGATAGTAGCAGTTGTTATCGTTCGATGCCGAGAGACGCGACTTTTCCAGCAAATCGAGCTCCAGCGCTTCCTCGCTTGTGCAGTCTATCACGCTCCTTGCTGTCCAGGGACCCCGATGGCGAGGCCTGATCACTCGCTGTTCCTCGAATGCTGGGCAGTGATCCGACTGTGTCCGCAGAAGAGGTGCCCGCCATGGGCGCCGCCACATATCTCGCGGTGCGTTGGCTCAGATAGAGCTGAGCAGCTGGTGATAAAGGAATGGGAGGTGGCTGTGAAGGAATTTCCGCACCGTTTTGCACAAGCAATTCTGCTATCGGGAACGGAATCGCCTTGACTGCGTTGGCGGTACCGGGTCTGGGCGGCAGGCTGGATGGCGTCGACCCAGGCGACGCGGGGTCTGCAGCCGCTAGAGCGAGGAAGACCGCGTGGGTGTTCCGTGACCGGTCAGTGATGTTAACATTGGCTCGAAGTGCAATGCCATACAGCACGCCTTGGATGTCATTCTTTTTGATTGCCGCAAGCAAGGTTTCATCAGGAGTCGAGAAACGTGACAAAGGGGAGGGCAGCGGCTGCACGAATGCTCGTTCGCTGTACTTTGCAGTGATGAATTTCAGTCGTTGTTCCCGAGTCGAGGTTGCCATCGGCTTCTGATTCTGGTCCAGTGTTGCCTCCCAGACCATATTGCTGACGCGGTTCCCAACCTGCAAGAGGATCTCGACGATGTCATTTGAGAAAGAATTCACATCCAATGTGAGGGATCGGATTTTGGAGATATGTGTTCCCAGAGAACGGTGGATGCCACTACACTCAATGCACAAGACTATTCCGAGGTTAATCGACACCCACTCAACCTTCGAGGTCGATCCGCAATCAGCGCACCAATTATTGCCTTGGTCCGCATCGCGGACTGTCTGGAGCAATTTGGCGGGGTTCTCTTCATAGCCGGTGCTATCGTTGCGCACGTAGCTTGGTCGCGCACCCACCGTGGTGCGACGGCTGACGCTGCTGGCAGAACTTGCGGAATGAGAATGTTGACCGGAATACGACGAGCTTTTCCCGGTCAAGACAGAACCAATATCGCGACCAAGGGACGGGGCGTCGTTCTTTGGTGGAACGGGAGGAGACATGCCACGGCCCTCAACAGCGCTTTGCAAGGCGTTGTTGATGGCCCTGATCCAGTTGCCCATGTCCTCTTCGGAAGTCGCCTGATAAATCCGCTTAAACTGAGGTGTAATGACTTCGAAACAGAAGCGTCGTTCAGCGTTCCGTGCTTCACGCACGGAGGCCATCCGTAGGTCAATTGGGTCCATATGCAAATCAAGTTTCTGTTTCCAGTTACTGTACTCTGAGAGTTTGCCTTGATCTAACACAATCCAGAACTTATGCCAAGCCTGCTTGTTGATGCCCTTGGGATCGATGTGAGATCCCGGCCGCGACAATGCCCAGAGAAGCCCCTCCTTCCGCTGCTGGCCGCTCGGATTGGCATTTGAGGATATCAGCGGGTTTCCGGCCGTGCTGTTCATAGCTGCATTTGTCTGCGGGGCCATGGAGGAACTGTTGCTGACAACGCTTCGCAGCTGAGAACCTGTGCTGTCGGCACGACCCAACTCCGATTCAGACTTGTGGCTACCACTGCCATTGCCCGTCAGGGTTGACGGAACACTTGGGTTGGCGAGGGAATCCGGCTCCAGATACAAGTTACTGCTTTTCTCCAGAGCCCTTCGTTTCTCTTCTCTTTCTGTCCTCTGAAATTGAAATTCCTTGTCTGCCTGATTGACCTCGTGAATCAAAGCGTCCAGCTGAGGAATCATGTCGTCGACCTTCTTGGCAGCCGCAAGAAAGCTCTTTGCTTGTTCATCCGCGTACCTGGTCAGGTGCGAGAGGACTTCCTGTTCCTTACGGCCACCGTGAAGATCCTGCATGAATGAAGAATAATCAAACCGCTTTAACTCAAAGTTCCGCCTCTTGGCTTGGTACTTGGAATCGCTCTCCGCTCGCTTTTTCTCTTTCAAGGAATCCTGCCTCTGTCCGAGGTAGCGACTGACGTAGGCATAATAATCCCTGCTCTCTTCTTCAAACTCCTTCTTCTTGGCCTCGGCCTGTTTGATGTCATTGTTATACAGCTTGACCAGAGGTTCAATGACGAGTTTTTGCAGTTGGACGGTATTGAGTCGTTCATAATTCAGGATCTGGCGAGCAATTTTCTCAAAGTAGTGATCGAGGGCCGGCTGGATTGCGTTGGAATTAGACGTCGAGGCCTCACTGAGTGCAGATAGGAAGGCTTCCACAGCATCGTTGCAGGCCACTTGGGCTTGTTGGGCTGCCTCCGCCTTCTTCAGCACCTTCTTGATTTTCGCACGCATGTTCCCGGTCTTCTGCTCCAACGCTTTCATAGTGGCTCGGAACAATGGGCCATCCTCCACTATACTCATATCTTCGCCAGGACGCGAATGGGGTAGGTCAACTTTCACAGGCGGCGGCGGCGGCGGAGCTTGAGGAGGAGGGGGAGGCAGAACACTGTCGATCGTTTCAGGCGGAGTGCCTGGAGGAAGATGCGGATTGGATGTGGCATCGGCGTCACTGAAATGCGAGAGGACTGACTGCGAAGAAGGCATACGATTCCGAACGGGGTGAGGGATTTCCAGGTTTGGGGACAAAACTTGCGGGCTGGGTAGCGAACGCGGGCAGTTGTGCACCCAGAACGAGAAGTGCGCGAGAGTGTTGAGACGATTAGCTCGCTGGTCATAGTCCAAGAAGCTACAGCTGTTTCTCCAACCACCGCCCTTATCTTCTGTGGGCTTGGGTGGTTTCCATTTCCAAGACCAATTGAACTGAACGGAAGGGCTTCCACTCGTCGTATAATCCCCTACAAACTGCACATTGGTATTGTTTTGCAAGTTCGGATTCGCGTGAAATTCCCGTGTTATCAAGTTGTCAAGCTCCTTCGAGTTTGTCGCATGCGCGAATGTGAGCCCGGTGAGCACAGTGTCGGCCACTTCTGGAAGCGAGGTCGCGACACCATTGACGACGGAATTCGAACTGTTAGTGGTTTGAGTTTGCCTCAGTATAAATGTGAAATTAAAGTTCAATTCATCTTCATTCGTCAGGCGCAAAAGAAAAGTGGGCGCCGATGCAGAGGAGGAGAGGTCAGGATCCTGTAAAGAGGGGGCAAACGAGGAGTTGTCAGCTCAGAAGAACAAGGGCTGTATAGAGGGCGCGACTGAAGCCATTATCGCTCCAACACCTTACCTGAATATACTCAATAGGACTGTCGTCACCGACTTCACGCTTCGCCGTATATCTCGTGGCGGGGAAAGAGTTGGGAGTAAGATGCAATAATACCCGACCTTGAGAGTTGCTTATCGTAGCTGAAGAGATTGTAACTATTGCTCATTCGAAGCAAATTAGCAAAAGAGCAACAGAGTGTCACGCCAACATCGACGATGCAAAAAGAAAACGAGAGGGAAGTAGCAGTGTTGGCGTGTTCAGGAGGGACACTTACACCTTGTTTGGTCTTTGAAGAACAAGTCCCCAGAGTCATCGAGACGACTTCCAACATTGCCCATAATGAATACGAATGAATGATTCAAGTCACCACTCGATAAAGAGACGGTCCGAAAGGATGACTAGGCCAGCTGGAGGTCACCATCGACGGTCGGGTTGACATCGGTTTAAAGCTGAAGGAACGATAAACAACAAGCAACCGAACGGAAAGCCGTCATCTAGTCTGAAACTCTACTCAAACGTCTCCAGGGATCTTGTGCGACTGAAACCAGACAAGTACGAACTGCCGTACGATGGAAAAGCTTGTGCGAGGTAAGTTGCGATCGGAGAATAAATACAAGGCTTTGTGTGGAAGCAAAGGTGGTGGTGGTGGTGGTGGTCAACCCGACAAAGGAGGGCGCGATTCCCGGTTTCTGAGATCCTGCCGTGCTTGGTTCGCAGGGGATACCGAGTCGATTCGGGGGAGTAGATGAGAACGTGAATGCCAAAAGATAGATGATACGAGAAGGAGAAGGCGATGAGCAAGGAAAGAGGCTTCAATATTGGGGGCCTGGCGAGAATAGCAGTGTGGGTAATTGTGGAGGTTGAGTCGGAGGTTTGGCGCGCGGAGGAGGGGAAAGAAGAACGTGGATGTGATAATGATATGTTCATTAAAGAACAGTTATAGTAGTAGTAATAAGTACAATCCCCCCCCGCCTGGCACACAGACCAGTGTTTCACAGAGATCTAGATACAGATTAATCTCAAGGGGAGAGGTGACCAGCTGGTGACTTGACCTTGATATTTTACCTGTGCCATTAGATATATTTTATGAGATCAAGCATTACATTGTGTAAGGTTGGGATTCAACAGAGAGCCATATTATATTCACAACGTGATACTTTTCTCTCAGAACAATGTCATCACTGCCTCAAGGGACACATACAATGTACATTATCTCAAAAAGGCCCATTCAGCACTGATTGCTGATCATGCTGGAGGCTGCGCCTGCTGGAGAGGTTTCAAATCATAGACTCGTGATCCTCGACTCCTTATTGTGATGCAGACAGTGAGATCATTTGCATACAGGAAGGTCACAAGAGTGATATCCAGTCTCTGTCCCCAGACATTTCAGAATGACTACTCAAAAACCGACTCCAACAGAATCCGGCTGATCCTTCTCATGCAGCTCAGAAAAGCCTTTCACATACGTACTCTGTAGGCAGCCCAAGAGAGATACATGCAGAAAGAGACCTCGTGCCAAACAGACCATCAACAAAACTTTATTAATATTACTTGGTGAGCTATCCATTCTCCAATGTCGGAGGGGTATCTGAGAAAAAAAAAGAAAAGCAAGACGCTAATTCTGGTAGACGCCGCAGAGAGGAGTGTTATGAGTGTGCTGAAAACCAGAATCAGGCCGCCCGAGTGCGCCTCATAAATAAGGGTAACAATAACAACAATAAGGGGGATCACAAATGCATACCGCTCAAATATAAAGGCGTAAGGATAATTAAGAACGGGCCCATGCTCTCGTCTTAATCAAAAAAGGAAGAATATACAAATAGAAACAGAAGTTCTTGTTCACTGGCCGTGGACGGTGCCAAGATTTTTACCACACATGCTGATTGTAGGGCTTCGGATGGCTAATGTGATGAGCTGTCGTGGCCGGTGTGGTTTTCTGTAGTGCTTTTGTGTTCATCACCTTCCGCCCATTTCATGAACTGGCTTTTGACGTCGCGCATGCCGTGGACTTTCTGGGCAAAGTCTCCTCGTTTCTTGGACGGGGCGCCGCTTCGTTCTCCGAGCTCGTCTTCATCCGAACTTGAGATGGACAGCGATGAACTGCTGCGTTGTTGAAGGAAGGTCATTTGGCCCGTCTCTTTCTTTTTAAATTCTCTCTGTTCAGTCTTCAGCTCATTCATCCGCTCAGCATCTTTCTGGCAGTCCAATGTGGTGATATGGAGGCCAACAAAGGTCCTAGAGAGGAAATCCTTGAGCAGCGGAAGATATTTGGCGTTGGGACGATAAGTACCGCTGTCATTGTCGATGAAGAGCTCATAATCGCCAGGGTCCGTTGATACCCCTGTGGTAGCCTCGGCCTGAGGTTCTTGGGTTGAAATCCCAGTCGCTGATGCCTCTGCACAGGAAGAATGATGACGATGGCGGTGTTTCAGTCTACGAACGAAAAACTCTCCGGAATACGCGATGTATATGGAGACATTGCTGTGCATGGTGTGCTTGCTTAGCAAGTCAATTCCAAATTCCTTTCCCGTCTCGGTAAAACGGAACTGTGCGTCGAGGGTGAGGACATAAGTGAATATACGGCCGCCCTGAGCATAGTGAACAAACTCAAGAAATTTCTGAGTGAACTCGGTACAGGGAGCTGCGAATTCACCATGCAGGGTCGTCCGATCAAAGTTGTAGATACGGTAATGCTGATGATGGAGAGCGCGATTGAGGATACGGCCTCTGAGACTATGCGATGTGAACATACCAGCCACAAAGGGTTTGAATTCGACATAGCGATGATATAGTTCAGCAGGTACAGGACCCTTTAGCTGTATCTGAATGGCTTGGAAACTAAAGAAGAGAAGCAAATAAGCAATCTGCATCAAGGGGCGTTCCCAGTCAGAAATAACGTACTTATAACGGCTGACTGCCTTCTTGCCATCCGCAGTTTGCACTTCGTCTTTCGTCCCTGTCAGGCGCCCGATCAGGGGGGAAAAGTGTTTAAACCAGTAGATTGGCCCGACAGTGTACATCTGTCCACTCTCATCCCCCGGGGTCTTACCCAAGCACTCTACACTGATGACGAGATGTGAGCCAAGGTCGAGACGTCGCGAGGCGAAGGCGGCGATATTGCCAAACAGGTAGACCCGCTTGCTGCCGAGCCGTTTCTTGACTTTAAATGATTGCTCTCTAAGACCAGACCAGTTGTCATCAATACGACCAACCACGACGTATGTGACCCCCAACTTATCATCATGGTCGGCGGCGTCCTCATCGTAGACATGGCACTTGAGCTCGAAGCCCGATGCGGGAACGTTGGCAACAACCCACTCGCTGTCCCATACTGGGTCCCTGCTCTTGCGCACTGTCGGCGTTCTAAAGGTTAGAATGGGGTCCTGCTTATGCCGCTGGGGTAAGTCGACAAGCAGCTGAGCTCTCACGTAAGGATCAGACGAGAAAGTGCCGAAGTCCGCGCATGGAAGGTTGATGCCGCGATGAAACGTGAACTTCAAGGTGTAACCGGGGGGCGCATGAGGAATTGGAGTGCTGTCGAACCCCCCCGCGGGCTTGTGCTCGCCATTGGTTGCGACCTTCATTGCGACGGCCCGATCATGAAGTTTTTCTGTCCTATCGACGAATTTCGGGCCATACCTGTCGAGCGCATGTCGTGGACGCGCCTGTGGCGGCTCTGTTTCATCCTCCATGATCCGGGCGAGCCAGAAAGGTTATGAACGGTACTCCGTTTTGTTTTGCCCTTTTTGATTATTATTGTTGCTACCTGCAGCACTTGATCGAGTCAGCTCTGCACATGCGGGACGATGTGGGGACGAGATATTGTCTTGGTCTTGTCCGTCGTAGGGCTGAGTGGAGAGAAGCAAAGGCAGCAGGAGGAAAGAATGGGGGGAGAAATGAGGGAGAAAAGAGGAAGCCCAAGCTCCCTACATCACACACAACAGAGAATGTCAGTTCATAATGGATGATGACTTCCCTTACAATTTTTCTTTTCCCGTCAGCGGCGGCAGGAAGTTGGTTCCAGGGACACAGCAAGCCTGCATCATCGCGCCCCTCCTTTTCCTTAAGTTCGATCTGACACTGACAGACATTACGTAGATAAGATAGACTGACTCCCCGAACAGCTGAGCTCCCTCGGTTAAGCAAGGCCAAGCTTTTGTCGTTTTTGGAGATTCCTGGAGATCTTCTCATAAAAAGGGAAACAAATAATACCTTTAATACATCTCCATACGGAGTAGTACGATCTCCTTGTTACCTTAGGAATCTGTACTTGCAACAAAATGAAGGCGAACACTCCGAAAACTCCCACACAGGTGTAAATAACTCCAGACAGCAAGATACGCTTGTTATAACATCTCTAAGTGATTGGATAATAGGATACCGACATTTAAATTTCTTAATTTTCTCAATTCGAGTGGCAGAATGGAGACCAGCTCCGAAGACGTCCAGTTTAGCAAGGACAGCCTAGCACAATAGTAACATAAGAAGAGATTCGAAAAGACACGGAAAAAAGGATTGGGCAGCCAGAACCACGAATCGACCTTCCTCGAGTGGGATACCGCAAAGCGTCGAGCATAGCAATAATCCCGTGAGCCGAGCTCTCCCAGCAAGCTGCGGCAGTAAATTAGATCGCATAGTGTATAATCCCAAGGAAAAGGACATATCACGATCCACGGAACAAGAACTGCATATCTTCCGGAGTAAGCTTTTCCAGCGCCTCCCCTTGATCTTTATTAAGTGTGCCGTTGATGAGATTTGCCTTCTTCTCTTGCAGCAGAACAATTCGTGATTCTACCGAATCCTCAATGCAGAGCCGGGTGATGACGCAGGGTCGTCGTTGACCAATACGATGGCATCGGTCTGCGCTTTGCCATTCAGCAGCTGGATTCCACCATCTGATCGATTCTCGTTAGTACATGACCCTGATCAAGTATGTAGCAAGATGCTTGAGCGATACTTACGGATCGACGATAAAAACTCTTGAGGCTTCGGTCAAGTTCAAGGCGACACCCCCTGCTTTCAATGACACAAGGAAAACCTCCACATCAACATTATTCATGAAATAATCAATTGATTTCTGACGCTGTGCAGGCGTCATCGTCCCATCCAGCATGACGGTGTTGAAACCAGCCCGACGAAGACGCCATTCAACAAGCTGAAGCATCGAGGTAAATTGCGAGAAGACGATGGATTTGTGAGTCTGCTTCTGGCTCCTCAATTTGTAGAGCTCGTATACAAGCATTTCAATCTTTGTCGACGACGTCCAGTCCTCCATTCGAATGCGATTAATGATGGAGTTCTTCTTGATATGCTCCTCCTCCTGTTCAATATCTGGCTGCTCAAAATCAATGGAGAGCGGGATGTGACAACGAGGACAATCAACAATGGTGTCTGCTTCGAAAGACTGTATGTAATCTTTGGCACAACGACGACAAAACTCATGGTGACAACGAGACCGAATAGCCTCTTCCGCAGGCTCATCACAGATACTGCATATAAGGACGTTCTGTCCACCGGCAGCATGCTTCTTCAGGATCAGATCTGGATGATTCGCAACCTGCCGCATCTGCATGATCAGACCGAAGATGTTGGCGTAGTTGTTCAACATCACACCTCGGCTAACGTATGTATCGAATTGCCTTGTAGAATTCGTCATGATACTCCTGGAAAAGTCACGTTCAATTTCTCCGAAAAACTCGTTATGCAAAATGACGCGTTTCGGAGGGAGCTCCATTGAAGCGGTGTGATCGCGCTTGACTCGTCTCAGCATGATCCTATCAGTGATCAGGCGAAGTTTGGATAAGGCCTCCTTGCGGACTTCTGCATTGTCTCGTTCGGTAATGGGATTGAGGATCTCCTGATTGAAGACTGACACATGGCTGAACCCACTGTGCTTGCAATGGCTGCATCTCTTATCCGCGTCCTGGGACCAATGAAGTTGCTGACATTTGCATTGCTTGCAGAAGTAGCACGCAAAGGGGCGAACTTCAAGGAAGCGGAGAAGAGAGAAGAACTCGCCAATCCGATTCTGAACAGGAGTGCCTGAAAGACACCACTTATAAGAGGCTTTAAGGGCAAAACATGCACGTGCAACACTGGTAGTCCGTTGCTGAGAAAAAAAATTAGCAAAACAATCAAATTATACAGCCAAGGTCTGGTCAATATACCTTGATGCTGTGCGCTTCATCGAGAATAAGGCGGTGGTAGTCAATGGCATGAATGACGCCTTTTCATTGTCAGTGGGCCTTTCTTTGCTGTGCTGTTGTGTCGATAGATCTGGATTGACTCACTATCTTCTTTCACGATCCCGTCATTGCGGTTCCATCCTTTCCATTCCTTCCGATGAATGGATTCGAGCCCGGAGTCTACATCCGATGTTAGCCCAACTGGACCTTTTCATGCTTGCAAAAATATGACTCACAAGAGATCATGATCACATCATAAGACTCAAGGTCTTTCTTTGTTAGGTGTTTGACCTTGGCATTAGAATTGTGGTACACAAGAACCTTCAACTGGCCATTCGTGTATTCCTGAGGTCGCAAAAATTAGAGCCGTCACTAGAATTTGAAAGACGTAGAACAGACATACTTTGATTTCAGACTGCCACTGCATCAGAGCAACCGGAGGCACCACGACAAGCGATGGTTTGCCTACGGGATAATCAGACATGAGAAGGGAGACCGCCTGGATGGTCTTTCCCATGCCCATCTCGTCACCCAGCAAACCACCTTTATAGTGACTTTTCTCTTGTTGCAACATCCAGTTCAAGCCCTCGAGCTGGTATGACTTCAGCGTTATGGATATGCCCGGGGGCTGTTCTGCTGGTACGGGTGTAATGGGAGGCGTGTTCTTCAAATCGTCCCACATTTTCGTGATAAGCGGATGTTGTCTTTCAAGTTTGCGTCGCTCTCTATAAGCCTAGATGCGGTGTTAGAGCACCATGATGTCGAAGAACCGAGCATACTTACTCGATTACTCATCCCAGGTGGAATAACAGTGCGCCGTCGGTTTGCAGGGGCCCTCAACGCTTGCCTCCGCCCTCGCGAGCCTGTACTGGCATTTGTTGTGCCCGAGTTTCTTGCCCTTTCGACAACCAACGGCTCCTCCTCGCTACTGGACGATGGAGGACCGTCTGCTCCCGAGTCAGTTTGATAGTTGTCATCCCCTGCTTCATCGTCGCTTAAGTCAGAGACTTCACTGTCCGGAATGGTTCGCTTCCTCGTCGACCGCCGAGAAGTCCTAATATTGCGCTTTGGCTGCCAAGGCTCGAAGTCCTCTTCATCCTCTGCATCCTCGACGCCGTCAGAATCAAGGTTCATCAGGAGGTCATCATCCCCAGTAGAATCTTCAATCTCCAGGGTGTCACGACTCGCGTTCGCGGCGATTTTCAGACGTTTAGAGAAGGATTCTTGATATTCTTGCATTTGCAGAGCCTGAGCCAAAGCCTCGTCCGAAGTTTCCAGAGCCGGGGCTTCCGGGGAAAGTGCTGCGGCGTTCCTCTTGAGTCCTCTTTGCGTGTTACTGAGGGACATGGTGCTTGAACGTAGTTCCAGAGCTCGTGCAGAAGCATTAACTCTCCTTCTGGGCTTATTCACATCTGACTCGGCAGGAGTCATAACAACGCTAGTTGCAGGAGTATCATAGTCGTTTCTTCCTTCCCCAGATGTGTCTTCCGAGGAAGAGGAAGAAGAAGCGCACGAAGGTGACTGCTTCTTCAAGGGTATAGCAACTTCGATCGAAGTAGGGACAAAGCTCGACTCAATCGACTCCAGGTGATGCTCTTCATTTTTCTGATTAGCTTTGTGGTCACTCGGACGGTCGGTGATGGGGCTTGACTGTGCTAATCGCAGGGAGGTCCGTCTCGGCAGCGAGGATGGAGTATCCCGAGGCACTGGAATCAATCATTAGCCTTATAAATGACTGTTTTGGATGGAATTGTAGTAGAGAGCTTTCCATCTTCGGATTCAAAGAGTAGCATGTCTGAGAAGACATTGAGTATGGCACTTACCACCAGATGGCATGGTCCCTCTTGTTGTGGAAGCCCTTCTCCCCATGATAACAGGATTTCGAGGATCTACTAAATGAGGTTCCTGATTTCCCTGTGAAAAGTAGGATCCTGGATGAGGTGACAAAGTGTACCCCTGGTACCTGTTCGAAAATTAATAGAATGTTGGTGGCAAATATCGGCACTGCTGGTTCGGTCGGAAAAGGGAGGCAGCAGTGTTGTTGGAAGTTTGGGAAGATTTGGAAAATTCTTCACAGCTCGACAGGAACACAGCCTGTGATTCACAGATCTCTCACTACCCCTCGTATACGACTCTTGGCGAGTGCAAGTGAACTCCTTTCATTGAAGTTCTTCTGCCTCTCCTGCTTCTCACCAGGTCCAGATAATTCAACCTTTATCCAGGAAACGCGCTGATAAGGACAACACCGAAGTTCGCGTAAAGTGGAACACGAAATCACCACGAGTCCTGTGACCAGAAGCTTATCAGACCTGCATTCAACCATCTCAGCACCACGTTCAATCAGCTTGTCAATAAAGTGATTTTGCATGCAATATGTACGTTTTAATCATTCCGAGATCTTCGAGGCTGTCATTCTAATTGCTTGCAGGGCGGCTAGACGCTCAACAAGAAATCAGATAAGGGGCCCGTATGTCCTCGACCCTCTTCTCAATCGTCTGGTCGATGTCGCTGATTCATGATTTCACAGCCATTCTGCGCTCACTGATTTCTTAGCTGTAAGTGGCTCATTCTTCTGACTTCAATAAATGTCCAGAGCTGTGCTGATACTTCAAT
The DNA here is from genome assembly GCA_022814375.1 of Aspergillus quadricinctus. Classification (NCBI taxonomy): domain Eukaryota; kingdom Fungi; phylum Ascomycota; class Eurotiomycetes; order Eurotiales; family Aspergillaceae; genus Aspergillus; species Aspergillus quadricinctus. The sequence continues at coordinate 87,327 of JAKLNT010000089.1, forward strand.
TATCTAGTCCAACAACATCTCCGCTGCTCAGATCCATCAAGACTACCAAAGACGAGTGAGACAAGCCGAGCGAGAGGCGACTGCGAATGAACCAGCAGATGAAGCTGAGGAGGAAGATGAATATGAAGACAATGATGGAGAAACCGCCGAGCAGAGAAAGAAACGCAAGCGAAAGGAGGCAGCGACACTAGCAAAGATCAAGCAGAGCAAGGAGTTCGCTCGCCGCAAAGCCCGCCGCACAGGGGAACCCGATGACGACGACGATGTCATTGCTAGAGAGATGTTGTATGAGAAATCCCGACCGATGCCAGGCCAACTTGAGAATTGCGAGCTGTGTAGTAAGCGTTTCACGGTCACTCCATACAGCAAAACCGGCCCCAATGGTGGTCTCCTCTGCGCCAAATGTTCCAAAGAAGTAGCAGATGATGAAAGAAAGTCGAAAGCTAAGAAGCGCGGGCCGAGAACTGGTCGCCGGCAGAATCAAAGCAACTTGCTCGACGGAATCGTTCAGCAAGGTGCTCTCAGTTTGGTCGAGATGTGTGCAAAGGTGAACACTCTTAACCAATCCTTCGATACATCTTGTTCGAGGCTGACTGTATACAGAAAGTTGCTGATAATCACAACGACATCGAAGAATTTGGTGACTTACCGTCACATTTGCTTCAGCGTCTTAGCCAGATATTTTCCAAGAGGCGGATTCTTACATCAAGGACTTTGAACTTGTTCCTACGACCTGAATTGAATTTCATTGACATTTACGATGCGGCTAGTATGTTCCTATTTGTCATTTCAAGCCCTCAACGTACTGACTTGCCATAGAACTCGAAACGGACGACTTTCACAAGATATTCGCTATTATGCCGGCCTTGAGTCGCGTCAATCTCCGATTTGCCGGCCAAATCAAAGACAGAGTCGTTGAATACATGATTGACCGAGATCTCCAAGTCAGGCAACTGCAGTTAGATGCCGCCAACCTTGTTTCTGATACTTATTGGAGGCGGCTCTTCCAGAAATTGGGATCACAGCTCGAAAGTTTGAAACTGTCGAATCTCGACTTTTCCTTTGATGACGAAACAGTGGAGACACTATGTAAAAACTGCACCGCTCTCAAAAGACTAAAGTTGAAGCAGTGCTGGAAGATTGGTACAAATTCTCTTCAGGCAATTTCAACCTTACCGACCCTTGAGCACTTGTCTCTGGATACTGTCAAAGAGACGGAGATTGAGCCTCTTCTGCAAATGATGAACACGCTTAGCCCCAATCTGCGCACATTATCCCTGGAGGGCTTCCGCAATGCTGATGATCGACTTTTGGATCTTATCCATGACAAATGTCGACTGCTCTCAAAACTTCGTTTCTCAGACAATACTCTGTGTAGCGACAGTGGCTTTGTCAACCTGTTTACAAATTGGGCCAATCCTCCCTTAAGATTCGTGGATTTGTCTTCCACGCGTGACCTGGATAATGCTAACCCTGATGGTCCTGCCGAGGCAATTGGACTCGCGTCTCAAGGCTTCGTTGCGCTCATGAACCACTCAGGCTCGACGCTTCAGAAGCTGAACATCTCATCGTGCCGTCACATATCGCGTGCTGCTTTCGAGGAGGTGTTTTCAGAAGGAAAGACATACCCGTGCCTGCAGGAGCTGGACGTATCCTTTCATACGGTTATGGATGATTTCCTCATTGGGAAAATATTCCAATCTTGTCCAGCGATCAAGAAGGTTGTGGCTTTTGCATGCTTCAATGTGCGCGATGTCCAGGTCCCAGTTGGCGTTGCATTGGTTGGAGGATTGAAGGCCCAGCACTCCATTGTCGTCGAGGGCCCAGCGTCAGGCTAATCCGGTCACCTACACAACTGACTTTCCAAGATACTTTAGGACCTGGCATGAAGCCAATGGGATGAGATATCTGGCTTTTATGTGGCATATGAATGAGTTTAACGAAGCTTTCGCCTCTGGTCCTTTCTTCAAGCGCTACAGTTTCACTTCGTTCCCATTATCTTATAGCTTGCTGTTCGAAGTGCTTAACAACCTTGCAAGGGAACTCTATATCGTCAATGCAATACGAGCCAGCGTTATCATAGTAGATGCGCTCAGTCTTTCTCAATGACCTGATTGATCAAGTACCTATGTTGAATGGAGCTTAAATGATGGGAGGTGTCTTTGAGAAGTCGTTTAGACCTCGGTCTGAACGCTGAATAAGATGTCCATCCAGAGCTGAGGTCTGGCACCATTGGGTATTCGAGTGGCTCTTGATCATGACGGTTAATGCAGTTTATGTTTGAGAGGGGACTTCGGCTACTTCTATAACCTACCTACCGAGATGCCTCCAGAGCCCTCGCATCGCCAATAGTTCTGCCGAAGTCGTCGCTTTCTAGCATGAAACCGGCCCACTTTCGTGTTCAACCGATCAATGGCTTCGTCGAAGCAAGATATAGCCATTCTCAATATGTCACAATTCTTATTACATTAGAAAAGCTAGCGACCAGGCGAAAGCTGGCGATTGGCTTCACGGCCACGCATCACAAGCTTTAGTCAGGCCAGGCACCATAAATGTGTCAGGAAAGTAGATTGGTGAACTCTGGGCAGAGGTTAGGATTCCAAGGAAAGAAATCCCATAATAATTCAATAGATTGACAAGGTGATTTGCATATTAGATCAGTCTTGCTTGCACAACCAGACCAATTCATTTTCATGCAGACACACTACGAAGTAATAATAATGAAGTGTATGCAGTGATCTACGGAGTACGGAGTAGTGGTAACAGATAGACGTATACTGCTTTGAAGAAAGAGCATGTGCATGATCGTTGCATCTGATTTGAGGGATTCCTCCGACTAGCTTAGGATATCTGAGTAAGGTACCTACAGTGCTTGGAGGCTACCTAGTCCCGTAGGACTACCTTAGGAAGGCCTTCCGAGTTCTGAAGGCTATCTAGTAAGGTAGTCTACCTTAGATACCTGATTATCGGTTATCCAGGCCACAGCCAGTCGAAAAGTCCGCCGTGATTAATATGGAGAACGAGTATTTTATTCGAACTACTACAGCCTTAAAGGTAAGGTATTTGTCCCTGAAAAAGGCAAATGAACCTATAAAAGCAGGCTGGTAATCAGAAGCATGGAGTACTTAGAGAGAATAGGTATGCAGTTGGGAGCAAATACGCCTACTCCATCCAGTCAAGCAGGTACAGCAGTACTCAACCATCTTGATCGTGGAACATCTCTACGGCACTTGATGGTATATTGCTCAAAATTCGACGAACCCACGACAGATCTATAACTTATAAGAGTAAAACCCTGAAAAAGCTACCTCTCTACTTTGTACTCCGTAGGCCAGGTCCCTGAGTTCTTAGGTAGCTATCTAAGGCTATTACAGACTTTACAGTATCGTCAGGCTGTGGTGGGTCATAGAAGGCTAGGTATGTACTATTGACACTAAATTAGGTAGTGATTAGAGTAGCCTTACATAGTATCTGTGCCTATCGCTCACCCACCCCCAAAGGGGGTGGGTGCGCCACATGGGAGTCGTATATCTCAGTGGAATCGTACTGTACCTTTTGTATAGTATCACTATATAG